>JAOTQR010093340.1:44960-75173 GCA_025774065.1 Solanum ossicruentum | reverse complement strand
TAAAATTTAAGCTATACTTCAATCCCAACAATTAATCCCAATTAATAATTAATCTTAGGAAATTGCGGGGTTTAACATTGTAAATGAGTTTCTTAATGTTTTCCCAAATGATCTTCCCAGTGTTCCTCCCGAAAGGGAAATAGATTTTGTTATAGACCTCCTTCTCGATACTCAACTCATCTCTATTCCCCCTTGCCGTATGGCTTTGGTGGAGTTAAAGGAGTTGAAGGAACAATTGAGGGACTTGTTGGAGAAGGGATTTATTAGACCTAACCAATCACCTTGGGGTACTCCGGTGTTGTTTGTGAAAAAGAAGAATAGGTCCCTTAGGATGTGTATCGACTACCGACAACTCAATAGGGTCACCATCAAGATTAGGTATCCTTTTCCAAGGATTGATTGTTTGTTTGACCAATTGCAAGGGGCTATCCATTTCTCTAAGATTGATCTTCGCTTCAGATATCATCAAGTGAAGGTGAGGGAGTGTAACATTCCCAAGATGGCTTTTCGGACTACATATGGGCATTATAAGTTTGTTGTAATGTCTTTTGGGTTGATCAATGCATCGACCATCTTTATGGACCTTATAGGGTCTTTAAACCCTATCTTGATTCCTTTGTTGTGGTCTTCATTGATGACATTTTTGATCTACTCTCGTGGAGAGGAGGAGCATAGGGCTCATTTGAGGGTCGTGTTGCAAAGATTGAGGGAGGAGCAATTGTATGCTAAATATGAAAACTATGAATTTTAGTTAAGAGAGGTTGCCTTCCTAGGACATGTGGTGTCGGGGAATGGAATTAAGGTGGATCCAAAGAAAATCAATGTGATTAGAAATTGGCGTAGACTATTGACGTTGGACATTAGAAGTTTTTTGGGTTTAGTGGGCTATTATCGGAGGTTTGTGAATGGGTTCTCTTCTATTGCAATGACAAAATTGACACAAAAGAAGGTTAAGTTTGTGTAGACCGATGAATGTGAAAGGAGCTTCCAAACATTGAAAGATAAGCTTGTGTCCGCTCCTATATTATCACTACCGAATGGGCTTGAGGGATTTGTTATGTATTGTGATGCTTCCCGTGTTGGTTTTGGTTGTGTGTTGATGCAAAATGGTAAGGTCAAATCCTACGCTTCTAGATAACTCAAAGTACATGAAAGGAACTACCCTAACCATGATTTGAGTTTGCCACCGTGGATTTTGCATTACAGATTTGGTGTCAATACTTGTATGGGGTGCATATAGATATGTTCATCGATCGTAAGAACCTCCAATATGTTTTCACTCAAAAAGATCTCAACTTGAGATAAAGGAGATGATTAGAACTTCTTAAGGACTACGATATGAATGTGCATTATCACCGGGGTAAGGCAAATGTGATGGCGGATGCCTTGAGTAGGGTGTCCATCTATAGTTTAGCTCATGTTGATGGTAGTGAGAAGGAGATAGCTAGGAAGGTGCATCAGTTGGCTAGGTTGGGAGTTAGGTTGGAAAAGGATGGTAATAGTGTTGTGGTTATTGTTGATGACTCTAAGTCTTCTTTGACTTATGAGGTGATGGCAAAATAAGATCTTGATCCTTCCTTGTTAGAATTAAAGGCCTTGGTAAAAGAGGGCAAGGTGGAGGTTTTCTCCCAAGGGGGAGATAGTGCCCTTAGGTATCAAGGTAAGTTGTGTGTACCATATGCTAGATTGTTTGGTAGAAAGGATCCTTGATGAAGCCCATAACTTTTCTTATTCTATCCACCCTAGTTCCACCAAAATGTATAGAGACTTGAGGAATGTGTATTGATGGAGAGGCATGTAGAGGGACATTGCCAAATTCATTTTCGATTGTCATACTTGTCAACAAGTCAAACCGAACATCAAAGACCGCGTGGCCTAACCCAAGACATTGAGGTTCCTAATTGGAAGTGTGAAGAGATAAATATAAATTTTGTGGTTGGGTTGCCCAAAACTAGAAAAGATTTTGATTCCATTTGGGTTGTGGTTGATAGTATGACAAAATTGGCTCATTTTTTACTGGTTAAGACCATAATTGGGGCGGAAGATTTTGCAAGGTTTTACATTCATGACTTGGTAAGGTTGCATGGGGTTCCTTTGTCCATCGTATCGGATCGTGGGGCACAATTTACTTCACATTTTTGGAGACCTTTCCAAAAGGATCTTGGTACTAGAATTAAGCTTTCTACGACCTTCTACCCTCAAACGGATGGCCAAGCTTAGAGGACCATCCAAACCCTTGTGGATATACTTAGAGAATGTGTGCTGGAGCTTAAAGGTAGTTAGGATGATCATCTTCCATTGATTGAGTTTGCCTACAACAATAGTTATCATTCTAGTATCGATATGACTCCTTTTGAGGCTCTCTATAGGAGACGTTGTAGATCACCGGTCGGGTAATTTGAGGTTGGTGAGATGGCCTTGTTGGAACCAGATCTGGTTATGGAGGCTCTTGAGAAGTTTAGGACGATTAGGGAAAGGTTGAAGACAGACCCAAAGTCGTCAAAAATCCTATGCCAATGTGAGAAAAAGAGACCTTGAATTCACAGTTGGTGATTGGGTTTACCTAAAGGTTTCACCCATGAAGGGTTGGTCTGTTTAGGTAAGAAGGGAAAGTTGATCCTAAAGTATCTTGGTCCTTGTGAAGTCATGGAGGGTTGACAAGGTAGCTTATGAGTTGAGGTTGCCTAGTGAGATGGAATTGGTTCATCCAGTGTTCCATGTGTCCATATTGAGGAAATGTGTGAGTGATCCAAATGCCATTGTGCCTCTTGATGTTATGGGTGTAGTTAAGGATGATTTGACATATGAAGAGGTTCCAGTTTAGATCTTGGATAGGCAAGTGAAGAGGTTGAGGAACAAAGAGGTGGCTTCCGTTAAGGTCCTTTGGAGAAATCAACAAGTTAAGAGTGCCACTTGGGAGGCCAAAGCAGATATGCAAAAGCAGTACCCTTACCTTTTCCACTCCACTCAAGCCTAAGGTATTGACATAAGTCCCTTATCTAATCTCAAGTCTTAAGTTCAGCCCCACGTCATTGCATATGTTCATGTTTAAATTGACAAGTTCATTTTGATTTTACATTTATGATGAAAATTTTGAAATGATGCTTAAGTGCATTGTTGCATCTCTATATGGGCTGAAATTTTCATGTTTGTGTATCTCATATATGCCTCTTTGACATTTGGGGAAGAATGTTCCGAAGGGAGAGATATCAAAACGACCCCAAAAAGTGTCTGAAAATGTGCCTAGGAAGTGCCCAAAATTGTAATTTCCATATATCTCAAAATCTGTGTGTGATATCAAAAATACGACTTCATATTTTTGTTCACGGGATCAAAATAAGGGGAAAAAGGGTCTAACCCCAATTTTGGAGCAACCGTATAAAATTCAAAATTCTCAAACGTGAATTTCTAGAGAGCAAACCGCGTTGCATTCGCGACGCGCACAGGTGCAATTTTGTGCCTTTTTTTAACTCTAGTGTTTCCAAATGTGAAAATGCCTATATTTAACCATCTTTCACACTCATATCATTCAAAACATTCCCCAGTACTCACTCAAACACTTCGTCAAATTTTCACCCCTAAACTCAAGTCTCAAAACCCTCTTCGGATCTAAGGATTTCCTCTCAAGCTTCAATTCTCCATTTTTAGTTTTCCTCAAGAGTTACTCCAAAGCTAAGGTATGTGGATTTCTTTTATGGGTTCCTTTCACCCATGATACCCAAGGTTCATTTTACTCTAATTTGCATGATTTTTCTAGTTGATTTACAATTGGGTCTATCTTATTATGAAAATCACAGCACACTATGTTGAAGCTCATGAAATTATGACTTTTTTGCTATGTTTTGGGTTATGAAACCAAGGTCTATTGTAAGGTTTGGTGAAGGGTTTTGATGTAAATTTCTTGAGGGTGTTACCAAGTATTTATTGAAGGTTTTACATTGCATTTTTAGCATGATTTTACTCTTGAATGGCATGGTTTTACACTAGCACTATACACCTTCAAAGTGTTTGATAAAATATCCAACTATGGTTTCTTGAGAAATTGAAGGTCCAATGCATATCTTATGAGTTGAATGACTATATGATGATGGTATGATAATGATATGACGATGGAATGAATGCATGTATATGGTGCTCTCTATGTAGTGTTGGAATGTGACCATGCCCTACCCGAGGGTTATGCATCAAGTGACCTTGTTGGTGGTTTGTACCCATCAACCTAATCGGGGGGTTTGTACTTTGGCACCAAGGGTGGTAGGGTGTGATGATCCACCAACCTTGTTGGGGGTTTGCACCCATCAACCTATCGGGAGGTTTGTACTCCGGCACCAAGGGTGGTAGGATGCGATGATCCATCAACCTATTGACGGGGTTTATATCTCAATCACCAAGGATGGTAGGGTGTGACGATTTACCAATAGTTAATGGTCTCTTCTTACACATATGTTATATCCTATGTAAGCATGTTTTACTTAAACATTAATCATTCATGCCATATTGCTACTATGTTATCTATTGCTTATCTATATGCACTTTGGATTGAGGTGTCCTTCTAATTTGTTGCATTGCATCCTATATACTTAGTACATTCAAACGTACTAACATATACTCTATGCCTACATGATGTCACCATGTAGGAATCGGTGTATCGCTTGATGATCCTCCTCCTCCACATGGCTAGTACGACTTCTGTCAAGCTTGTTGGTAAGTTCTCTATTCCGAGGACATTACTTATGATCTCTTACTATGTATTAAGACTTTCTCTCTTTGACTTTTGTATTGACCACGAGGATGAGTCCGGTTGCTTTGTCTTGGTCCCCCCTTTTATCTATGTAGTAGAGGTGTGATTGGACATTCTATGTATCTATGCTATGAGCCTGACTCTTTCGACTCTTGTTGTTCATGATATGAAAATTTTCCCTTAGCCCCAGTTGTCTCAATTTACTAATTCTTGATGTATTCTATTGCTTTAGCGATCAAGGATGTGTAATGATAAACTACGAGGCTTGTTTTGAATTCCTTCGGATCCCCCATTCGTCGGTCATGTCTAGGCCCTAGGCTTGGATCATAACACCCTCCGACTTGGATGCGAAAAAAGTGATACAGAGGATGATGTTAAGCAAGGTTCCATGACGAGACACCCTCCCTCGAGGATTGAGCATCGACTCTCCAATCCACAGGTTCTTTATCGATTTACTCCACTTATTTATTTTGGCATTTTTATTTTTTCTTTTTATTTTTAGACATCAACATTGTTCTCTATTTCTGTTAATGTGAATATATGTTTGTATTTAAAAGCATGCTATTATGTCATATTATTGCTGTGGTAGTCATAGTTGAGTGACATTACCCTATGATGGATGGATGACGACCGTTCTAAAGGTATGTGTCAAATAGAGTCTCATTTTAAAAAGTGTCAGTAGTATGTAGAAATATTCATTATATGTGAATCATGAGAACTAAGATAGAATAAATTCTTGAATCTCTAGTAGCTAATACTTGAATTCGTACTTGATGAATATGCTTAATTTGGAATTTATAAGTGTGTTAGTGAAACTAGTACTGCCTTATGATGAAAATGTGTCATGTGATAGTGAGTTGAACTGTTAGTCTATGTTGCTACAGCTTCTAAAACTTGCCCGGTAAGTTAAATTAACTTAGTAGATATTGAATTTAAGGGAAAGGATCTAGACATTTCTTTGATAGCTGTAATATTTTATGACTCTTTATCCATGAAGCATCCTAGTTAGCCCCTTTGAGCTTTAGACTTTTTCTTTGATTAGCCACATTTCAAGCTGAATCCCTTCTTTGACTTATAATGTTGTTTGACCCTAAATCTTAAGCGCTTTAGTATAGAAAGTTGAGGGAACTAAAATGGAACCTAAGCAATTAAAGGTTTATGGTATAGGGGATACTATTCAAAAATAAAATAAAATAAAATAAAAATAATAATTAAAAAATGCAGAAAACAGACAAATAAATTGTCTGTAAATATTTGTTGATACTTTTGAATATGTAAATGTTGAAATGAGAAGAATTAGAGTTCAAAAGAAGTGAAAAAGGGGGTAGTGTAAGCTATAAGCGCTTGTGAAATGAGTCATGACAGGTATATCCAGAAAATATATCCCACCAATCCTAAGCCTACATTACAACAAGATAAAAGACCTAAGCGATCCTTTAAAGGAAATTCCAACTATGTTAAGTTTAAACATTAAGGGCATGTTTGGAGTAACTAGAAGCAACATAAGATTTCTTTTGCGAGAGGGAGAGTTGATTGTGTACCAAAGTATAATCTTCTTTTAGGAGTTTAATTGTGTGCATGTACAATTCTTCTAGTGAGGGAATACGATCATCTAAGATTGGCAACTAGGTGAAGCTGCAACGGAAATTCTATATTAGTCTGCATTTATTCATTAAAGTATTTATTAAAGTTGATGTTCCTAGTAATCTTGAAAAATGCTTGTCTTGGTTTGGAAAGGGTTATCCATATAAAGTTTATTATACATACTATCTAGGTGTATACATGCATATGTCTTGATTTGCTCGAGGACGGACAAAACTTTAAGTGTAGGGTGGTGATCTTAGGCGTATTTATACGCCTAACTAAGCAAATGTCCCATATATAGAGTTAAATTCAAGGGTAAATCCATACAGTTTTAGGTATTTTAATAGAATTTTTGTGTATTTTGTTAACACTAGACAAGTTACGCCTCGGGATTGTGTTTTGATTGATTTGTATTAGATTTTGAGGATCCGGAATAAGATCAGGAGCAAAGGAAGACAACCCGAATAAGAAAATAAGAAGAGAAAAATTTCAACACTTGGTCCACGACCAAGGCGCATCGCGAACCAGTGTTTTGATGTTGGAAATTACCAACTCAACAAATTAGGTGAAAATTCTACCTAATTAACACTAGTCCACGTCGCAGACTAGAGCGAAAAGGTGGAACATTTGCTCAGTCAACAATATATGCAAAGTTTAATTAAAATAATATTACTCCGCATCGCGTATTTGAGGAAAAACACGTTAAAAGTTAGATTTTTGGGCTATATAAGTCATGGTTAGCTTGCTTAACCTAATTCTTGTCTAAGTTTTGAGAAGGGAAGCTTTTGAGGCGGCTGTAACTTGCAGAATACAATTTGGGTTAGTTTTGTTTTCACTTAATTGTATGTTGATGTATTTCATTATATTATTGTTATATAAGATTAGCATGTTTGGCTAATCTTTCCATTTTCTGGAATTGTAGCCATAAACAATATTTTAATCTTTGAGTTTTGATGCTTATGAAAGGATTTTGTGATTGTTCGTACATTATTTAAATCTACATTCTTTAGCTTGATCACCTATGGAATGAATATGTTATGCATTGTGAATTCGAAAGATGTTGGAATGCCTTGAACACAATAATGTAGGCAGGTTGTTCAACTAAGAAGATAGATTGATTTGTTTATTGGAGATTTGTAAAAACTACCTTTACACAAAGCTTGATTTAATATGCAGAAAGAAAATATTAATGCATTCCTATTGAACAATTTATCCCCGCTCAACGATGTAGTTAGACAAACAATAGGAATAGGCCAACAGAGGTGTGCAGTCTCGATTCGATAACTTTAACCCTGCGAATCAATAATCCACTGCCCAAACATAAGTGAAAAATTCTTGATTAGTACGGCGTCGTTGAGGTTACAATCTCAAAATCTCACATTATTTTATAATTAAATACAAAATAAATCGATTCTTCTTTTAGTACAAAAGCGCTAGTTTAGTTTGTAAGTTAAATTATTCAATACAAGATTTAATCAATTATTTCTTTATCGCACTTTAAATATTATAATTCGGAATATTAACCATTCAAATTAAATCTCTTGGGTATGATAATCCGATCCTTAAAACAAGGTCACTATATTATTTGTTTTGATCACGTGCATTTGTATGTGCTGTGAGGCAACAATTAGCTAACCAAGGACAGGATAACTCTCAATATGAGAAATATTATAGACTCAGGATTAATCTATAATGAAGATTAAAAAACTAACTACAATAAAGATATTAGCTAGAATTAGAATAAAAGATATTGAAATAGAAACAACAGCATTATTAGATCCATGATGCACTAGTTGCCTAATAAATAAAAGAATAGTATCTCACAATTTGTTAACCAAACTACCTAAGCCAATTGCAGCAATGCAAATAGACGAGACCTATAATTCATATGAATTCTACATAGACAAAGCTAAAAATAAGTTTTAAAAATATATGTGATAATTTTTATAACCCTTCATACAATGAGCACAAAAATACTAGTAAGAGATTCAAATATCCAAATTGATTTGGTCGTAGGATTACATTTCATACTTCTAGACAATGATAGATGCTTAATAACCAAAAATGGAGTAATATTTTTTAAACAAACATATATCCCAATACATACAATTAAATTTCTAACAAGAGGGAGACATGAAATAAGGGCAAAACAAAAACCCCAACAACCCTGTTGTGAGAAATGTAGTAATAAAGAAGAATATAGTAAAGAGGCATGTGAAGAAGAAGATAGTGATAGTTATTACTCAAATAAAGACATACTAGGAAAAAAACTATACCTTAATAAATGTAGAGACAACGTTCTATAATTTTAACAAAGGTCTAATTAAAATAGGAAGCATAAGAGGTCCAAAGGACCTAGATAACATAGTAAAATTATTGGATGACCTAGAAATAATAGGAAAACTCCTAGTGCATTCGGAAGCCAACAAAATAATGTGTAAATTAGATATCATAAATCTAGAATATATAATTAAAACGGCATCCATAGAAGCAACCAATCAAGACATAGAAGATTTTCAAGTACAAATAAAAGAACTATTAAAGCTAAGAGTAATAAGGCGCTCTACATCTAAACAAAGATCATCAGCTTTCATGGTAAGAAGCCATAGCAAACTTAAAATGATAATAAATTATAAGAGACAATGATAATACTAGAACAGACACTTATAAATTTTCGGACAATAATGAACTGCTAAATAGAATACAAGGTAGACGAATGTTTAGTAAGTTTGATTGTAAATCAAGTTACTGGCATGTAAAAATGCACCTTGACAACATTGAATGGACAGTGTTCACTTGTCCAGAGGGACAATTTGAATGGTTAGCAATGTTGTTTGGACTTAAAAAACCCCTCCGATATTTCAATAAAAAATGGATAAAATATTTGGAGATTATAAAAGGTTTGTACTAGTTTACGTAGATGATATTTTAGTATTTTTTAGATTATTTATAAATAATGGAATAATAATAAGTAAACAGAAAATAAAATTATATAAAATATATATAAACTTCTTAGGGGTTAACTCTCAGAGATGAAAAAGTAAACTTACAGCTCCATATAGCCAAAAAAGTACTAGAAATGCCGGACAAATTGGACAAAACTAAGGATTTACAAAAGTTCCTAGGATTAGTAAATTACGCTAGAAACTTTATACAAGATCTAGGAAAAATAGTAGGACCACTATACTTAAAGACCGGAAGTAAGGGACAAAATTTTTTTAACATTGAAGACATTAAGTTACTACAACAAATTAAGAAGAAAGTAAAGAATATTCCAGATTTAAATATACCATTAGAATCAGACTATTTGATTATAGAAACAGACGGAAGCCTACAAGGATGCGGAGCAGTGTTAAAAGCCAGACCAAATAATTATAGCCCTAAAATGGAAGAAAAATTTGTGCCTACCAAAGTGGTAATTATAAAGAAAAGGGTAAGATGAGTAGTATAGACACAGAGGTATTAACTATAATATATGGCCTAAATAGTTTTCGATTATATATTTTAAATAAAAAGGAGATACTGGTAAGAACAGATTGTGAGGCTATAGTAAATTTTCATCAAAAAATAGACCAAAAGAATAGTAGTAAAAGGCGATGGTTAAACTTTATGGATACAACATCTAATGCCCTAACTTAGTATTTGAATACATAAAGGGCACATATAATAACTTAGCAGATCAATTAAGTAGGCTAGATTTAAAAATGATATAACAATTGTTTATTTTTCAGCATGAAACGAAATTCGGATACTAGACCTAGGCCACCAATGGAAACTTAGACAGACAAAGGCAAAGGACCTGCCTCTGCTTCAGACTCATATGCGCAGACTCTGTTAAGCAACGTATAATTCAGACCGCAGACATCTGTTGATACATTAGACGGAATACATTTTGGTAAATATAATTTAATTTGTTATCTTAAATGTAATTTGTCTTTCAAAGAAATGCGAAACTCTAAATTAGTTAGACTGCAAAAATGTTTGATGGATAACATATGGATGGCCTACACCAAAAAAGATATAAAGTATTTTATAGCTATTTCAAAGTAATTAGGACAATACTTTACGGACAAAAATACATAAAAGAAGTTAACATTTAATGTAGTTATACATGGTAAGACTAACAATGCTTTTTAGACTTGGTAAGAAGTAGTAGACTCAATAAATGGGGTGAAAATTCCTCTTTTTAAAGGTTTCAATGATTTTACTGAGGCATTAGACTATGCAAGAGAATATTTTGGTCCAAACTATTACATTTCCCCAACATTAAGAAAACGCAAACAAAAATTTCACAATATAAAATTCAAAAAGACACAGACAATGTGATTTTTTGCGACCACTATAATTCAATGACAAAAGACTTTAAAAGACTAAATGTAAAGTGTGAATCATTGAGCCAAGAAAAAGACCAATTACTTAAGTTACTCAAGTAAATGCTCAGAGAAACCAAACAAGACAAATATATGGACGAAAAATGTACAATCATACTAGATACATAATCGTAATTTCAATATATCTTAAAATCTATGCGTAATATAAAAAATTAGACTTCATATTCTCGATCGAGAGAAAAATTAAGTGAAAAATAGGTATAACTCAGATTTTAGAGGACCAGTTGTGAAAATAATTTTTCACTAATTTCTGATTTTCAGAGAGCATCCACACCCTGACCGTGACGCACCAAGGGTGCAAAGCAGTGTAAAATGTTTATTCATGTTTGGTCCACGTCGCGGACCAGACGCGGACCAGTAGAACTACTTTCTTAGTTTTTCCTATGCGCCTAAGGGCATTGGGTTCATAGCCCCATGCCCAATAAAATGTGAAATCACCCATATTTAGTCATTTTTCAACTCTATATAACTCAAAACTTCACAAAAATCACTCCAAGACTCAACCAAATATCTCATACTAAATTCAAGGATTTCAAGCTTAACTTTGGAACTCAAGGATTCACTTCAAACACTATGTTTCCTTCAAGCTCATCTCAAGAAAATCCAAGCTTGAGTTATCTGGGTTTCATCCATTGGGTCCTTTCACCCATGGAGCCCAATCTTCCTTTTTATGAAAATTACATGATTTCAAGTTGTATTACTTTTGGGTATCTCTTATTATGAAATATGAGCATGAATTATATTGGGGTTTTTTCAAAGTATTGTTTATCATGAATGAGTATCTATTTTAATCTTACACTATGAGTTGATCTCTGTCTATTGAGACTATGTATATTTTGAGCTATAAAACTATGATTTGTTATAAGTTTTGATGATGGATTTCAAGGTACCTTACATTAGGGGTTTACTATATGTTGGTGGATTAATTTGCATTAAGTTTTCTCATCTTATTTTACTCTTGAATTGCATGATTTTGAACAAGTATCATGAACCCACCATATGTTTGATAAAATGTCAAGTCAAGAGTTCTCAAGTTATTGATGATCTATTTCACAATTTATAAGTCAAGTGACTATATGATGTTTAAGGGCTTTCAAGTATGTATTGAATTCATGAAAATTATTTATGATTTTACAAGTTACAAGCTAAGCCCTATTTTAAGATTTTTACCTCTTGTGAGCCATTCATTTTAAAGCAAGGGTTCATGTATGATTATGATCTACTTTCATGTTCAAGTTCCACTCACTACTAGAGGTCAAACATGTTTCCAAAGCTACTCATGTCATGTTTTTATGTTTCTTACAAGTTATATAAGTTATGATTATTTTAAGAATTCTGTAGGATTTGACTTAGCACCGATTGAGGCATAAGATAGGGGCTCTACTCAAGGGGTCCTTAAATAAAGTCTTTTGTCTATAAACTATGTGCCACCATAGGATTATGATTATTACCCTTACTATACTAGTGGATACATCTAGTCATATTATCATGCTTAGTTTGCCTTGGCAAGTAGACCACACCTAGTCGAGGAGAGGGGGGGTCATGCCTTAGATTCCAAGTTGTAGATACTTGGTCTATGTCGGTTGAGGTTGCTTCCCATACATGTGTATGCTATATATATATTATGCAAGTTGAATGATTTACAAGCATGTTTTACTATAAGCATTGATCATGTATGTCATATTGAGATTATATATCGATTGCCTATGATTATGCATTTTGACCATATTGGCTTACGTTTTGATGCATTGTATTCTACATACTTAGTACATTCAAATGTACTAACACATACTTTATACCTACATGATATTACCATGTTGGGACCGGAGCTCCATTTGATTATCCTCTTCCACGTGGATAGTATGATCCCTTGAAGTAAGATTTGGTGAGTCTTCAAGTTCGAGGACACTATCTATATTACTCTTGCTATTTTGAGACTTCTTTATGTTGAATACTTGTTACTATAAGGGTGAGCTCGAAAAGTGTCTTGGCCCCCCTCCATTCCATGTTAGATATGTTGTTACATATGATGATGTACTTATACTATCAGCTTGACTCTTTATGCTTTTATGATTATCAAGGTTTCCTGTAGTCCCGCTTCCCTTTTTACTATATCTCTTATTGTTGTTTACTTTGCTTCAAGTCTATCAACATCAGGACGTCTGTACAATCAGTCTCTCTTAGATAAGGATATCAACTTATCTTGTTATTTATCAACTCAAGAAATTAGGGACGTTCGATTATGATTCAAGTTCAATCTCTTAAAGACTCTAAGGGTCTCACACTCAATTCAATTCCATCAATATTATCATCAACACTTACTCAATTCAATACCCAGACCATAACAACCAAGCACATTTACATCACCAAGGCTCTAGACATTAACCCCTAGTTTCATTCTTGAAATCTTTGGCAACTAGGCATGTAGAGTTTATACAATAGTTCAAATAAATCATATAAGCAAGTAGTTCAAGTTATGATGATCATCAATTCAAGAAAATATATGTTGAATAATAATAGTTTTTAAGATAACTTTCAAGAATTTGTAAAACAAATCCCATCACTTTCAACCATTAACTTACTGCAGTCAAAAGGGCATATGGGAGGACAATCCCATACTTTTGGTAGCCTTATATACTTGGATTGAAGATTATCTAAGTCTTCTTCAAGAACTTGACCCACAACTTTAAAAACGCCAAGCTTCCTTGTCTTCCCTCTCAAGATTTTTTCACGTAGGAAATTAGAAACAATGGATTTTGAAACCCTTAATGCGAATAAAATAAATCTTAAACACGTTTTTGGGACTTAGGATAGGGTGGGGAATGACCAAAAGGCCCTTGCCATAATAAAAGAATAAATTTTCAACTCGCAACATCATGTGGCACGGACATGTGTTTTTCGTGACATTTTGGGATTTTAAGTTCACGTAAAAAAATGTTAGGTGTTGGTCCATGCCCAGGGCGCATCATGACCCTGGCGTGCATCAATACTGCCTAGGGTGAAAGTAGGAAAAATTATTTTCTGACCCGACTGCTCTACAATCGTGTCGGGGTCATTTCCCCACTCAATTTTCATGCTGATCGCAAATTCGATCTCGGATTTCCTATCTAAGCTTAGGAAGATGCATTATGCGTATGATTACCTTCTAAGGGCATTTCAATAATTATACCCTATGGTGTTACATTATCTCCCCCTTAGGATCATTCGTCCTCAAATGATGAGTAAAGGTAGGATTATGGAATGAGTACACTATCAATCACCCTCTATTGCCACCATATTAGACTCAAAAATAGAATAAACATATCAGAACAGAGACGTTAATTAAGTTAAGAATAGGGACATTAGCTTCGACATCATCATTATTTGGCATGAATAGATGCAAGTACTTGATCTTCATAGGTTCCCCAGCTTCCCATGTAGCTTCCTCAACAAATTGGTTCCTCCATAAAACTTTGACAGAGGCTATCTCTTTATTCCTCAACTTGCGGACTTGACGATAAAAAATTTGGACTGGAAGTTTCTTATAGGACAGACTATCCTTTACTCTTGTACTCTTAATAGGGATTGCCAAAGCAGGATCTCCCAAACACTTCTTCAGTATCTAGACGTGGAATTCCAGATGGATCCTGTCTAGCTCGAAAGGCAATCTAACTAATAAACGACCTTCCCAATCCTCCCCATAATTTGGTAGGGTCCAATGTAACATGGACTTAACCTTGCTTTCTTCCCGAACCTCATAACGCTCTTCATAGGTAACACTTTCAAGTACATCCAATCCTCCACCTCAAATTCCAAGTCCCCTTTCCTCACGTTAGTGTAAGACTTTTGGCGACTTTGTCCGTTCTTCAACTTTTCTCGAATGACCTTCACCTTCTTAATGGACTAGTGGACAAGGTCAGATCTAATCAATTCAACTTCCCCAACCTTGAACCACCCAATCTTTGATTTACACCTCCTCCCATACAAAACTTCATAAAGGTCCATCTGGATACTAGAATGATAACTATTGTCATATGCAAATTTGATTAATGGCAAGTAGTCATCCCAGTTTTCTCTAAAGTCGAGAACGCAAGCCTTCAACATATCCTCCAAAATCTAAATGGTGTGTTTTGCCTGTCCATCTGCCTAAGGATGGAAGGTTGTGCTCAAATTCACTTTTGTACCCAATCCATTCTAAAAAATCTCCAAAATTGGGAAGTGAATTGAGCTCCTCTGTTTGAGACGATAGACAAAGGAACTCCATACAACCTCACAATCTCAAGAATGTATAATCGAGAATAATCCTCAGCTGTATTAGTGGTCTTGACTGCCAATAAGTGGGTTGATTTAGTCATTCTGTCCATGATCACCCATATAAAATCATGTTGATTTCGGGACCTTGGTAAAATGGTAATGAAATACATGTTGATAATATCCCATTTTCCCTCTGGAATTTCAAAGTTCTAAGCTAACCCGCAAGGTCTTTGATGCTCAACCTTGACCTGTTGACAATTGGGGCACTTAGAGACAAATTCAGCAAAGTCTTTCTTCATTCCATTCCACCAATAGACTTCTCTCAGATCATGGTACATGTTGGTGGAGCCAGAATGAATAGAATATACGGAGCTATGAGCTTCGACAATGATTCTCTCTCGAACACCATCAATATCGGGCACACACAATCTATCTTGGTATCTCAAAACCCTATCTCCCTCCTTGGAGAAAACCACCACTTTTTGCTTATGAACAACTTCTTTTAGTTGGAACAATGCAGAGTCTTGGTCTTGCTTTTCCTTTACCTCTGACACTAAGGATGAAGCAAACCCATTCTGAACATTAACCCTGCCTTCATTATTCTCTTCTAGTTGTACTCCTAAGCGGGCCAATCTGTGCACTTTCTTAGCTAACTCTTCCTTCCCTTCCTCCACATGGGCAGTGCTATCCATAGATAACCTTCTAAGAGTATCAGTAACAATGTTAGTTTTACCTGGGTGATAGAGAATGTTCATGTTGTAATCCTTGAGACACTCCAACCATCTTCTGTGCCGTAGGTTGAGCTTTTCCTGACTGAACACATATTGCAAGCTCTTGTGATCAGCGAACACATCCACATGCACTCCATACAAGTAGTGGCGCCAGATCTTAATCCCGAACACCACTTCTTCCAACTCAAGATCATGTATCAGATAGTTCTTCTCATGAATCTTAGGTTGCCTGGAAGCATAAGTTATCACCTTACCTCTCTGCATCAATACACAACCTAGTCTAATTCTGGAAGCATCACAATATATTAAAATTCATGCATGATATAAAAAATATGACTATATATTCTCGATCTGGGGGGAAAATTGAGTGGAGAATAGGTATAATCCAGATTTTAGAGGACCCATAGCAAATAAATATTTTTACTAATTTTCGATTTCCAGAGAGCATCCGAGCCTAGCCACGACGTGCCAGGGGCACCAAGCAATGTAAAAGACAGATCATTACAACTTTTTCTTAGTTTTTCCTATGTGCCCAAGGACATTGGGGTCATAGCCCATTAAAACGTGAAATCACCCAAACTTAGCCATTTTTCAACTCTATATCACTCAAAACCCTCATAAAAACCTCTCCAAGACTTAACCAAATATCTCATACCAAATTCAAGGATTTTAAGCTTAACTTTGGAACTCAAGAATTCACTGTAAGCTCTAAGTTTCCTTCAATCTCATCTCAAGAAAATTTAAGTTTGAGGTATCTGGGTTTCATCCATTGGGTCCTTTCACCCATGGAGCCCAATCTTCCTTTTTATGAAAATTGCATGATTTCAAGTTGTATTACTTTTGGGTATCTCTTATTATGAAATATGAGCATGAATTATATTGGGGGTTTTTCAAAGTATTGTTTATCATGAATGAGTATCTATTTTAATCTTACACTATGAGTTGATCTTTGTCTATTGAGACTACATATGTATTGAGCTATAAAACTATGATCTATTATGAGTTTTGATGGTGGATTTCAACATACCCTACATGAGGGTTTTACTACATATTGGTGGGTTTTTTGCATTAAGTTTTCTCATCTTATTTCACTCTTGAATTGCATGATTTTGAACAAGTATCATGAACCCACCATGTGTTTGATAAAATGTCAAGTCAAGAATTTTCAACTTATTGATGATTTATTTCATGATTTACAAGCCAAGTGACTATTGATGATTAAGGGCTTTCATGTATGTATTGCATTCATGAAAATTATCTATGATTTTACAAGTTACAAGCTAAGCCCTATTTCAAGGTTTTTACCTCTTGTGAATCATTCCTATTAAAGCAAGATCCATATATGATTATGATCTACTCTCATGTTCAAGTTCGGCTCACTACTAGCAAGCATGTTTCAAGAGCTACTTATGTCATGTTTCCATGTTTCTTACAAGTTATATAAATTATGATTATTTCAAGTATTTTATAGGATTTGACTTAGTACTGATTGAGGCTTAAGATGGGGGCTCGACTCACGGGGTCCTTATATAAAGTCTTTTGTCTCTATACTATGTGTCACTATAGGATTATGATTATTACACTTGCTATACTAGTGGATACAACTAGTCATGTTATCCTGTTTAGTTTGCTTTGTCAAGTAGACCACACCTAGTTGAAGGTGCCATCCCATCCACCTTACTGAAGGGGTATCATGCGCATCCACCTTACCAAGGGGGTGTCATACCTTGGATTCCAAGTTGTAGTTACTTGTTCTATGTCAGTTGAGGTCACTTCCTACACATTTGTATGTTATATATATTGTGCAAGATGAATGATTTACAAGCATATTTTACCATAAGCAATTATCATGCATGCCATATTGAGATTATACATCGATTGCCCATGATTATGTATTTTGACTATATTGGCTTACGTTTTGTTGCATTACATCCCACATACTTAGTACATTCAAACATACTAACACATACTTTATGCCTACATGATATTTTCATTTTGGGACTGGAGCTCCATTTGATCATCCTCCTCCACGTGGCTAGTACGATCCTTTGAAGCAAACTTTGGTGAATCCTCAAGTCCAAGGATACTTTCAACATTACACTTGCTATTTTGAGACTTCTTTATATTGAATACTTGTTACTATGAGGGTGAGCCCGGAAAGGGTACTGGCCCCTGCTCTATTCCATGTTAGAGGTGTTATTGGATATGATGATGCACTTATGGTATGAGCTTGACTCTTTATGCTTTTATGACTGTCAAGGTTTCCTCTGCTTTATTCCATGTCAGAGGTGTTATTCAATATGATGATGCACTTTGCTTCTGCGACGAAGGATGTGTGATTGATATGCTAAGAGGCTTGTTTAGGTCCCTTCGGGTTCCCGTTTGCTTTGTCATATCTAGGCTTATGCTTGGGTCATGAAAAACTTTATATCAAGGCACTTAGTTGTTAATAGCCCTAAGAATCTAACACACTGCATCGATTAAGGTCTTATTCATAGTTGTGAAGCTCACCACAATTATGAATGGGATGTGATGAGGCATTTTTGGAAATGTTTTACTTCTTTATGGTCTATATAGTGCTTTAGATGTAAGTGTAAGGCTTTTCCCTAACGGATGTTCTTTGTTCTTCTAGATCATGCTGATTCTAAGAGGGACGTTAAGGAGAGCCTATACACTCGAGGAGAAACTGACCTCTCCCGCTCCTCAAGGAGGCGGGGTAGTCTGAGATATTGTTCTGAGATACTATTATAATATTTGATCATGCTATGACCAACCAAAATAACCAAGGGGCCCAAACCCCTCATGTGCCCACTTTGGCTTCTAGGGTGAGGGATTTCATAAGAATGAACCCACCGGAGTTCTATGGGTTCACGACAGATGAGGATCCCCAAGAATTCATAGATGAGGTGTACAAGGTTCTATCCTTCATGGGGTCAATTCAGAGGAAAAGGCGGAGTTGGCAGCCTACCAACTCAAAGGGTGGCTCAAATTTGGTTTACACAATGACAGTTGGATAAAGGGAAGGATAATGCTATCCTTTGGGAAGAGTTCAAAGCCGTATTCCTCAATCGGTTCTTTCCTATCGGGGTAATGGATGATGTGATGATGGTGTTTATGAACCTTAAGCAAGGTTCCATGAGTGTGAGAGAGAATTCCCTCAATTACAACAAGCTATCCAAGTACGATCCACAATTGGTTGCCGAACCTAGTTAAAGGATGGACAAATTTGTGCTGGGAGTGTCCAACTTAGTCAATGAGGAGTGTCGTATTGCTATATTAGTAGGAGATATGGACTTATCACGAATCATGACTTAGGACGAGCAACTAAATGGGGAAAAACTTAGAAAAAGAAGAAGTGGTGAGTCCAAGAGGGCTTGTTTAAAAGGTAGTTTCCAAGATTTCAAGGGTGGTCAGTTTCCTCAATGCCACAAGTTCCAAGGCTAAGGGTCATCCAATGCTCTTAATAAGAGGTTTGGCAATGATAGGATGACCAATCTAAGATTCCAAGGTGGTAGTGGAGGAATAACAAGTCCTAGATGCCCAAGGTGTGAAAAGAATCATAGTAGTCCATGTTTGAGGAATTCTATGCTTGCCTTGGTTGTGATGAAATGTGTCACAATGTTATTGATCATCCTCATGCTAAAAAAAAGATAGAGATGGTCGCCAACAAGAGGGTGCTTCAAGGCAAAATAGATTCTATTCTCTTCAAGGAAGACATAGGGTGGATGAGGTGCCCAATGTCGTCATCGATTTGTTAAAGGTTTTGATTTTGATGTGTATGCCTTGATAGACCCAGGTGCCACTCTTTCTTTTATTACTCCTTTTGTTACCAAAAAGCTTCATGTTAGTCCTAAATTGTTATGTGAACCTTATGAAGTATCAACCCCCGTTGGTGAGTCCATTGTTGCTAAAAGAGTCTATAGAAATTGTCCTTTGTTCGTATTGCATAAAGTCTTGTCTTGTGATTTTGTTGAATTAGATATGGTGGATTTTGATGTCATTCTTGGGATAGATTGGTTGCATGCATATTATGCTTCTGTTGATTGTAAAACTCGTAGGGTTAAGTTCCAATTCACTGATGAGCCCGACTTGAGTGGGAAAGTAGTAATGTGGTGGTCAAGGACAGATTCATTTCTTATCTTATATTCCAAAAGTTGATTTCTAATAGTTGCCTTTATCATCTTGTGAGGGTTAGGGATTTTGAGTCCAAAGTCCTTCCTATTGAGTTGGTTTCGATGATTAATGAGTTTCTTGACGTCTTTCCCGATGAGCTTCCTAGTGCTCTTCCCGAAAGGAAAATAGGCTTTGATATAGATCTCGTTCCCGATAGTCAACCCATCTCTATTCTGCCTTACCATATCACCCCGGAGGAATTGAAGGAGTTGAAGGATCAATTGAGAGATTTGTTGGAAAAGGGTTTCATAAGGCCTAATAAGTCACCTTGGGGTGCATCGGTGTTACTTCTGAAGAAAAAGGATGGTTACCTTTGAATGTGCATTGATTATTGGCAAATTAATAGAGTCACCATAAAGAACAAGTACCCACTACTAAGGATTGATGACCTTTTTGATCAACTACAAGGGGCTAGTCACTTTTCTAAGATTGATCTTTGATATGGATATAACCAAGTGAAAGTGAGGAAGTGTGATACCCAAGATGGCTTTTCGGACTAGGTATGGGCACTCTGAGTTTGTGGTTATATCCTTTGGGTTGACAAATGTATCCGCTATATTTATGGATCTTATGAATAGGGTCTTTAAATCGTACCTTGGCATGTTCGTGGTGGTTTTTATTAATGATATCTTGATTTATTCCTATAGTGAGGAGGAGAATGTGAATCATTTAACGATGGTGTTGCAAATCTTGAGGTAGGAGAAATTGTATGCAAAATATGAAAAATGTGAGTTTGGTTGAAAGAGGTTGCTTTTCTAGGGCATGTGGTGTCAGGTGATGGTATTAAAGTGGATCCTAAGAAGATGAAGGTAGTTAGGAATTGGCCTAGACCCTTGACTCCATCATATATAAGGAGCTTCTTGTTTGGCGGGTTATTACTAGAGGTTTATGAATGACTTTTCTTCTATTGCTTCCTTTATGACAAAGTTGATCCAAAAGAAGGCAAAATTCGTGTGGACCGATAAATGTGAAAAGAGTTTCTAAACTTTGAAAGATAAGCTTGTCTCTGCTCCTAACTTGGCTCTATCGGAAGAGTTGGAGGGTTCGTGGTATATTGTAATGCCTCAAGAATTGGTTTGTGGTGTGTGTTAATGCAAAATGGTAAGGTGATAGCATATGCGTCTAGGCAACTTAAGGTGTATGAGAAGAGTTATCCCACCCATTATCTAGAATTAGCGGCTGTGATATTTGCTTTGAGTATTTGGCATCACTATTTGTATGAGGTTCATGTTGATATGTTTACCAACCACAAGAGTCTCCAATATGTGTTCACCCAAAAAGATTTTAACTTGAGACAAAGAAGGTGTTTAGAGCTCCATAAAGACTATGATATTAGTGTGCATTATCATCCCGGCAAAGCTAATGTTGTGACCGATGCTCTAAGTAGAGTATCCATGGGTAGTCTAACTCATGTTGCACCTGGCTCACAGACCAGTGAAATCCCTATACTTAGCCATTTTTCAACTCTATATCACTCAAAACCCTCACAAAAGCCCCTCTAAGACTTAACCAAATATCTCATACCAAATTCATGGATTTAAGGCTTAACTTTGAAATTCAAGGGTTCACTTCAAGCTCTAAGTTTCCATCAAGCTCATCTAAAGAAAACCTAAGTTTGAGGTATGTGGGTTTCATCTATTGGGTCCTTTCATCCATGTAGCTCAATCTTTCTTTTTATGAAAATTGCATGATTTCAAGTTATATTATATGTGGGTATCTCTTATTATGAAATATTAGCATGAATTATGTTGGGGTTTTATCAAAGTATTGTTGATCATGCATTAGTATCTATTTTAAGCTTACACTATGAGTTGATCTTTGCCTATTGAGACTATGCATGTTTTAAGCTATAAAACTATGATCTATTATGAGTTTTTATCATGGATTTCATGGTACCCTACATGAGGGTTTTACTATATGTTGGTGGATTTATTTGCATTAAGTTTTCTCATTTTATTTCACTCTTGAATTGCATGATTTTGAACAAGTGTCATGAACCCACCATGTATTTGATAAAATGTCAAGTAAAGAATTCTCAATTTATTGATGATCTATTTCATGATTTACAAGCCAAGTGACTATATGATGATTAAGGGCTTTCAAGTATGTATTGAATTCATGAAAATTATATATGATTTTACAAGTTACAAGCTAAACCCTATTTCAAGGTTTTTACCTCTTGTGATCCATTCATGGTAAAGCAAGGGTTCATGTATGATTATGAACTACTCTTATGTTCAAGTTAGACTCACTACTAGAGGTCAAGCATGTTTTGAGAGCTACTCATGTCATATTTCCATGTTTGTTACAAGTTATATATGTTATGATTATTTCAATTATTCCATGGGATTTGACTTAGCACCGATTGAGGCTTAAGATGGGGGCTCGACTCAAGGGTCCTTGTATTAATTCTTTTGTCAGGATTACGATTATTATCCTTGCTATACTAGTGGATCCATCTGGTCATGTTATCATGTTTGGTTTACCTTGGCAAGTAGACCATGCATAGTTTGGGGTTGTCATACCCGTCCACCTTACCGAGGGGTGGTCATGTCTTGGATTCCAAGTTGTAGCTACTTGGTCTATATCAATTTAGGTCACTTCCCACATATGTCTATGCTATATATATTGTGCAAAATGAATAATTTAAAAGCATGATTTACCGTAAGCATTGATCATGCATGCCATATTGAGATTATATATTGACTACCTATGATTATGCATTTAAACTATATTGGCAAATGTTTTGTTGCAGTTCATCCCACATACTTAGTTTATTAAAATTACCAACATATACTTTATACCTACATGATATTACCATATAGGGACCGAAGCTCCATTTGATCATCCTCCTCCAAATGGCTACTACGATCCTTTGAAGCAAGCTTTGTTGTGTCCTCAAGTCCGAGGACACTATCTACATTACTCTTGCTATTTTGAGACTTCTTTATGTTAAGCACTTGTTACTATGAGGGTGAGCCCAGAAAGTGTCTTGGTCCCCGCTCTATTCCATGTTAAAGGTATTGTTGGATATTATGAGAACTTATGCTATAAGCTTGACTCTTTATGCTTTTATGAATATCAAGGTTTCCCTTAGTCCCGCTTCTCTTTTATTATATCTCTTGTTGCTATTTATTTTGCTTCTGCGATGAAGGATGTGTGATTGATATGCTAAGAGACTTGTTTAGGTCCCTTCAGGTTCCCATTCATTGTGTCACGTCTAGGCCCTAGTCTTGGGTCATGACACCTAGTGTGTCCACATATTTATCTCAACATCCTCATCTCTGCAACCTGTATCTTCTGAACATGTTAGTGTTAGGATTGCCAGCACCCCATTGATCTAACAGTGATGGTCTAACCATCATTTTGTAGAACTAACCTTTAAGTTTAGGTGATACCTTCAGACCACACAATATTGTAGAAGCAAGCCTCCATTGCATGCATGCTGCCCCAAGGCAATATGTACATCATCCTTTATGTCCCCACTATTCTAGATGACAAACCCAAGATATTTAAAAGCTTGCTTTCTTGGGACTACGTTGAATGAAAAGCTCACTTCCGTGATCATATCATCCATCACAACATCAAATTTGCACTCCAAGTATTATCTTTTGGTCCTATTCAATTTGAATCATTTGGACTCTGAAGCTTATCTCCAAACCTTCAGCCTATAAATACTTCTTTTCTGTGTCTTAGAATTCAGTACCATGTTATTAACAAATAGCATGCATTATGGAATCTCCCCCTGAATAGATCATGTCAGCTCATCTATCACCAAGACAAAAGGAAAAAGGCTCAGAACATATTCTGTGATGTAGTCCCATCTCAACATAAAAAAGCTCTATGTCTCCTTCCATAGTTCTAACTCGAGTCTTGGCTTCATCATGCATGTCCTTTGTTACCTTAGTGTACACCATAGGGACACTTTTAGCCTCTTTACACCTCCAGCTGACATTCCTTGGCAATTTATCATATGTCTTCTCAAGATCTATGAACAATATTTTTGGCGGGTCCATCTTCCTTTATCTATATTTGTGCATTAGTCTCTGCATAAGATGAATTGCTTTAGTAGTCGATCGTCCCGATATGAATTCAAATTGATATTCTAAAATGGACACTCCTTTCCTCACTCTCACCTCTACTATTATTTGTGAGACCTTCATAGTGTGACTTAGCAAATTGATACCTCTGCAGTTATTATAATTTTGGATATGTTCCTTATTCTTGCACACTGGAACTATTATACTCTATCTCCATTCATCAGGTTTCCTAGTTGTCTTCAAAATAACATTGAATAATCTAGTCAACCACTCTATACCTACTAGTGATATAGCCCAGTCTGCCGGTGATATTATTTGTTTTGGGCCTAAGCCTATAGGCTTCAAAATGCATCAATAGTTGGTAATACTTACTTATGTACCTAGCATTTCTCTTGTGTTTTGCCAACGTGATTCTTCTTATCTCAAGAAGGGTTGTTACATACACCCCCTCTATGGGCTTGGCGTCCTCATTGAGATTTGCCCACTGGATTTGCCTATACTCAGCACTGCAATTTGCCCTGCTTTACTGAAATTTATCTACACTCAATTGAACTCTGACCCACATTGATAAGGTTGACATAGGAGTAGCTAGCTTTGATACCATATGTAACAGCCTAGTCCCCCAGTGATATTGTGTTCATCGAGCCTAGGCCCTCACATCTTCAAAATACATCACTAGTAGGTAAGAATTACTTACCTATATATTCAGCATCTTTTCAACGTTTGCCGATGTGGGACTTCTTATCTCAAAAAGGGTTGTTATAGGAGGTTTCATCCACCAACACCTTACTTCCTTCATCCTTAATGTACTTTACTTGATCCAAGTGACAACGTTTTCGGTATCTCTTTTACGAGCCTATATAATCTCTTATCCCGACCTTTTTCCTCTACTTCAGCATATAAGCATTCAAAAGTTGTTGTCTAGCAGTTGTTACACCCAACTCCGCTTATGTCTTCACATTCTTATGGATGTCCTTATGGCTTTGGTTATAATCCTTATCCACACACTCCAACCACTTCATATAGGCAACCTTCTTAACTTTCACTTTGCCTTGCACTTCTCCATTATACCACCAATCTATTTACAATGTAACCACTAACGATCCCTCTCGAAACCCCTAAAACTTAGTGCAGCCAATAGTCATGTTCCACATGTTTACATCCCCACTTCTACTTCAAGCCCCCCAAATTAACTTGTCACCCAATATCTCGAGAAAGGGCTTGAGCCACTCCCCCCTTCTCCATTATCTAATCCTCAGTCAATCATAAAAGGTTTTCTTTCTCCTATCCCTCTTAATCACCAAGTCCGAAACACCCCTCATATGTTTCAGAATGACCCATAATCATAATTTCTATATATCTCAAAATCAATGCATGATTTTGAAAATTCGACTTCATATTCTCGATCAGGGGGAAAAATTAAGTGGGGTATGTGTATGATTCAGATTTTAGAAGACTCATAGCAAAAAGTAATTTTCGCTAATCTTATGATTTCCAATGCTGTCCATGCCCAGGGAGCGACACACCTGGGGTATGCCACTATACATTTTGCACTCCGCATTTAGTTCGCATCGCTTGGGGCACAGACCACTGTGTGCCTATATTGATGACTTGAGAGAGCTAATTTTGAAGGAGGTGCATATTTCGTCTTATTATATTCACCGCGATTCCACAAATATGTATAGATACTTGAAGGAGGTGTATTATTAGGGTGGTATGAAGAGGGATATTGCCAAGTTCATATCTGGATGTCACAATTGTCAACAAGTGAAAGCTGAACATCAAAGGTCGGGTGCCTAGTCCAAGACATCGAGATTCCTACTTGGAAGTAGAAAGAGATCAACTTGGATTTTGTGGTTGGGTTGCCTAAGACTAGGAGAAACTTTAACTCTATTTGGGTTATTATGGATAGAATGACAAAGTCGGCTTACTTTCTATCGGTCAAAACTACTTATGGTGCCAAAGATTATGCCAAGTTGTACATCCATGAGTTGGTTAAATAGCATGAGGTGCCCTTGTCTATCATTTTGAATCGTGGTGCTCAATTCACTTTTCATTCTTGGAGGTCCTTCCAAAGAGGTCTTGGTACCAAGGTCAAGCTTAGCATGACATTTCATTCTCAAATGGATGGCCAAGCCGAAAGGACTATCCAAGCTCTTAAGGATATACTTAGGGCTTGTGTTTTGGAGTTTAAGGGTGGTTGTGATGAACATATTCCACTTATTGAGTTTTCTTACAACAATAGCTACCACTCAAGCATTAGCATGGCTTTCTTTGAAGCTTTCTATGGTAGGCGATGTAGATCCTCGGTTGGGTGGTTTGATGTGGGGGAGATGACATTGCTAGGTCCGAATTTGGTTATGGAAGCATTGGACAAGGTGAGGTTGATAAGGGAGAAGTTTAAGTCCGTCCAAAGTAGACAAAAGTCCCACTCCAATGTAAGAAGAAGAGACTTGAGTTTAAGGTTAGTGATTCGATTAACTTGAAGGTCTCGCCCATGAAGGGTGTGGTCCAGTTTGGCAAGAAAGTGAAGTTGAGCCCAAGGTTTGTAGGTCCTTATAAAGTTTTGAGGAGAGTTGGTAAGGTTGCATATGAGTTGGAGTTGCCTATGGAGATAAATATGGCTCATTCGATCTTTCATGTGTCCATGTTGACGAAGTGTGTGAGTGATCTAAGTGTTATATTTCCCTTAGATATTGTGGGTCTTGTGGAGGGTAATTTGACCTATGATGAGGTCCTAGTTGAGATTTTGGATAGACAAGTAAAGAGGTTGAGAAACAAAGATGTAGCTTCCATCAAGGTCCTTTGAAGGAATCAACAAGTTAAAAGTTCCACATGGAAAGTCGAGCGGACATGAAAAAGTGATACTCTTATCTCTTCCACTCTACTCAAGCCGAAAGAATAACTTAGGTCCCATATATGGTTTCACATATTAAGTTTCAGCGCTCATGTTATTTTCCATGTATTCATGTTTATATTAACAAGTTTATGGTGATTTTTGACATTCATGTTGAAATTTTTGAAAATGATGTTCAAATGCATTTGTTGTATTTATGTCAAGCTAAGATATTCATAATTACTTCACCTACACATGTTTCTTTGATATTCAGGGATGAATGTCCCCAAATGGGAGATGTTGAAACACCCCTCATGTGCTTCGAAAATGCCCCATAATCATAATTTTTATATATCTCAAAATTCGTGTGTGATTTCAAAAATTTGACTTGATATTCTTGATCGGGGGCAAAATTGAGTGGGAAATGGGTATAATCCTGATTTTAGAAGACCCATAGGAAAAAATAAATTTCATTAGTTTTACGATTTCCAATGGTTGTCCGCGCCCAAGGCGTGCTACTGTATATTTTGCACTCCGAGTCTAGTTTGCATCGAACCTGGGGTGTAGACTAGTGTAACATTTTCCTTGGTCTTCTTATCTCTCCCAAGGGCATTGGGGTCATAGAACCATGCCCACTTAAATGCGAATCACCCATACTTAGCCATTTTTCAACTCCATAACTCCTAAAACCCTCTCTAAAACGTCTCTAAGACTCTATCAATTCTCTCATTCTAATATAAGAATTTCAAGCTCAATTTTGAAACACGAGGACTCATTTCAAGCTCTAAGTCTACTTCAAGTTCATTTCAAGGAATTCAAGGTTTAATGTATGTGGGTCTTCATCCATGGGTCCTTTCACCCATGGAGCTCAACATTCTCTTTTTATAAAAATTGCATGTTTTCAAGTTGTATTACCTATGGGTATCTCTTATAAATCATGTTGGGGTTTTATCAAGCATTGATTAATTATGCATGAATTTCTATTTCAAATTTATTCCATGAATTGATTTTGTCTATTGAGACTATGCATGTTTTGAGATATGAAACAATGAACTATTATGAGGTTTTGTGATGGATTTCAAGGTACCCTACATGAGGGTTTTACTACCATGTTGGTGGGTTGAATTGCATTGAGTTTATTCATCTTTCTTTACTCTTGAATTGCATAATTTTGAATAATTATCACGAACCAACCATGTGTTTGATAAAATGACATGAAAAGATTTTCAAGTTATTGATGACCTATTACATGATTCATAAGTCAAGTGATTTCATGATAATTAATGGTTTTCAAGCATGTATTGAATTCATGAAAAGTATCTATGATTTTACAAGTATCAAGTTAGGCCCTACTTCAAGGTGTTTACCTCTTATGAGCCATTCATATTAAAACAAGGTTTCATGTAGGATGATGGTCTATTCTCATGTTTAAGTTAATTTCACTACTAGAGGTTAAGCATCTTTATGAGCTACTCAAGTCATGATATCATGTCTCTTATAAGTTATTCATATTATGATTAAAGTTATGACTATTCCAAGTATTATGTGGGATTAGACTTAGCACCGATTAAGGCTTACTACGAGGGCTCGACTCAAGGGGTCCTTATACACAGTCTTAAGTCTCTAAACTATGTGCCACCATAGGAATATATATATTCTCTCTTATGGCTTTCTAGTGGATACATCTAGTTATACCACACCTTGTCGAGGAGGTGACATGCCTCAATCACATTGCCGAGAGGGTGACATGCCTTGGATTATTCAATGTATGGTTTACCATGGCAAGTATGAAACACCGCTCATGTGCTTCAGGATGCCCCATTTCATAATTTTCATATATCTCAAAATTCATGTGTAATTTCTAAAATTCGACTCCATATTCTCGATAAAGGGCAAAATTGAGTAGAAATGGGTATAACCTGGATTTTAAAAGACGTATTGTGAAACAAAATTTTTGCTAATTTTATGATTTCCACTGGTTATCTGCTCCTAGGGTGCGACGTGCCTAAGGCACCCCACTGTGTATCTTGGAGTTCGCGTCTGGTCCGAGTCGCGCCTAGGGCGCAAACCAATGTAACATTTTCTTTGATTTTCTTTTCTATCCCAAGGACATTAGGGTCATATCCCCGTGGCCGCTTAAATGTAAAATCTCTCACACTTAGCCATTTTTCAACTATATAGCTCACAAAACCCTTCTAAGACTCTATCAATTGTCTCATTCAAATCTAAGGATTTCAAGTTCAATTTTGGAACTTAAGGACTCATTTCAAGCTCTAATTCTACTTCAAGTTCATTTCAAAGAATTCAAGATTTAAGGTATGTGGGTCATCATCCGTGGGTCATTTCATCCATGGTGTCCAACCTTCTCTTTTTAAGAAAATTGTATTGTTTCAAGTTGTATTACCTATGGGTATCTCTTATTATGAAATATGAACATAAATCATGTTGGGGGTTTTACCAAGTATTGATTGATTATACATGCATATCTATTTCAAGCTTATTCCATGAATTGACTTTGTCCATTGAGACTATCCATGTTTTGAACTATGAAACTATGAATTATTATGAGCTTTTGTGATGGATTTTAAGGTACCCTACATGAGGGTCTTATTATCATGTTGGTGGGTTAATTTGCATTGAGTTTTGCCATCTTGTTTCACTCTTAAATTGCATGATTTTGAAAAAGTATCATGAACCTACCATGTATTGATAAAATGACATGACAAGAATTCTCAACTTATTAATGATCTACTATATGATTTACAAGTCAAGTGAATTCATGATGATTAAGGGCTTTCAAGCATGTAATGAATTCATAAAAAGTATCTATGATTTTACAAGTATCAAAGTTGAGCCCTATTTCAAGATTTTTACCTCTTATGAGCCATTCATGTTAAAGCAAGGGATCATGTATGATTATTATCTACTCTCACATTCAAGTTAGTCTCACTAGTAAAGGTCAAGCATGTTTATAAGCTACTCATGTCATGTTATCACGTTTCTTACAAGTTATGCAAGTTATGACTAATTCAAGTATTCTGTGGGATTAAACTTAGCACTGATTGAGGCTTAAGATGGGGTATCGACTCAATAGGTCCTTATAGAAAGTCTTTGGTCTCTAAACTATGTGCCATATAGGATTATATAATAACCCTTTTATGGTTTCTGGTGGATCCATCTAGTTACACCACTACTTGTCGGGAGGGTGACATGTCTTGATCACCTTGTCGGGGGGTGACATGTGTTGGATTGTTCACATTATCATGTATGGTTTAGCTTATCAAGTAGACTACACCTTGTAGAGGGGGTGACATGTCTCAATCTCCTTGTCTAGGGGGTGACATGCCTCGATCACCTTACCAAGGGGTTGACATGCCTTGGATTCCAAGTAGTAGCTCGCTTGGTCCATGTCGGTTAAGGTCTCTTCCCACACATGAATTATGTATTATGCAAGTTTAATGTCTTACAAGCATTGTGCAATTAC
>JAOTQR010093340.1:0-44860 GCA_025774065.1 Solanum ossicruentum | reverse complement strand
GCATATTCTATGTCTATATAATATCATCACCCTTCTCCATGTGTCTAGGTCAGATCTCAGAGAAAGTTCTGGTGAGTGACAGGGTGTGACATGCCTCAATCACCTTACCAAGGGGTTGACATGCCTTGGATTCCAAGTAGTAGCTCGCTTGGTCTATGTCGGTTAAGGTCTCTTCCCACACATGAATTATGTATTATGCAAGTTTAATGTCTTACAAGCATTGTGCAATTACAAGCACTGATCATACATGTCATATTAAGATTTTATATATTGCTTATATGTATCGATTTGGAATATAATGACTTATATCCTTATTGCATTGCATCCCATATACATAGTACATTCAAATGTACTAACGCATATTCTATGTCTATATAATATCATCACCCTTCTCCATGTGTCTAGGTCAGATCTCAGAGAAAGTTCTGGTGAGTCATCAAGTCTAAGGACAATATCTATTTGTTTCATGTTATGTTGCGACTCCTTCTTATGCTGAATACTTATTACTATGAGGGTCAGCCCGGGGAGTGTCTTAGCCCCCGCTCCATTCTAAAATAGAGGTATTGTTGGATACTATGTATGTTTATCCTTTGAGCTTGACTCTTTTATGCTTTTGTGATTATCAAAGACTCCCCTCAGTCCTGTTTCCCTTTTTAATTATTCCATATTGATGTTTGTCTTGCTTATGCGACCAAGGATGTGTGAATGATATGTTAAGAGGCTTGTTTGGGGTCCCTTCGAGTTCTCCATTACCGTGTCACGTCTAGGCCCTAGGCTTGAGTCGTGATAAGCTAGGTATCAAAGCACTAGGTTTTTAATGGTCCTTGGAAATCCAACACACTACGCTGATTAAACTCTTATTCATGGTTGTGAAGTGCACCATACTTATGAATAAGAGGCTATAAGGCGTTTTAGGAAATATTTCACTTCTTCATGATCTATGTCGTACGGTAGAGTTAGATCATCAAAGGCTTATTTCTGATTCCTAACCATTACATTTATAGAATATGTCTCAAGCTATCCAAAACGGCGGGCAAGACGGTAACCATCTCTCACTTGAGGTCAACTTCCCAACAATGACATGTCAAATGCGGAGATTCGTAATGCTCTATAGCTATTGCCCAAGGTTGTAACCGCTCAACTTAATCAATAGGTGGGTACCCTCCACCAAGGATTAATGACCTTTTTGATCAACTACAAGGGGTTAGTCACTTTTATAAGATTGATCTTCGGTCCAAATATCACCAAGTGAAGGTGAGGGAGTGTGATATTCCCAAGACGACTTTTCAGACTAGGTATGGGTACTTTGAATTTATGGTTATGTCTTTTGGGTTGACTAATGAATCGGCTATATTTATGGATCTCATAAATAGGGTGCTTAAACCCTACCTTGATATGTTTGTGATGGTCTTTATTTATGATATATTGATTTATTCTTGGAGTGAGGCAGAACATATGAATCGCGTGAGACTGGTACTGCAAATCTTGAGGGATAAGAGGTTGTTTGCTTAATATGAAAAGTGTGAATTTTAGTTGAAAGAGGTTGTTTTTCTAGGGCATGTGGTGTCGGATAATGGCATTAAGGTGGATCCTAAGAAGAAAGAGGTGATAAGAAATTGGCGTAGGTCCTTGACTCCGTCGGATAGTAGGAGTTTCTTGGGTGTGGCGGGTTATTAGGAGAGGTTTGTAAATGGATTCTCTTCTATTGCTTCCCCTATGACAAAGTTGACCAAAAATAATGCAAAATTCATGTGGACTGATGAATGTGAAAAGAGTTTTCAAACATTGAAAGATAAGTTTGTCTTCACTCCTATCTTGGCTCCACCGAAAGGGTTGTTTTCTCCCAAGTGGGAGATGGTGCCCTTAGGTACCAAGGTAGGTTGTGTGTGCCTAATTTTGATGGCTTAACGGAGTTGATTTTGAAGAAGGCCCATAATTCATACAATTTTATTCACCCTGGTTCCACAAAGATGTATAAAGACTTGAGGGAGCTGTATTGGTGGGGTGGTATGAAGAGGGATATTGCCAAGCTCATATCCGGATGTCACAAATTGCCAACAAGTGAAGGCCGAACATCAAAGGTCGGGTGGCCTAGTCCAAGACATACAAATTCCTAGTTGGAAGTGGGAAGAAATCAACATGAATTTTGTGGTTGGTTTGCCTTGGACTAGGAAACACCTCGACTCTATTTGGATTGTTAGGGATAGAATGACAAAGTCGACTCACTTTCTACTGGTCAAAACCACTTATAGTGCCAAGAATTATGCCAAATTATATAATTCATGAGTTGGTTAGATTGCATGGGGAGCCATTGTCTATTATTTCGGATCGTGTTGCGCAATTCACTTTTCACTTTTGGAGGTCCTTCCAAAGAGGTCATGGTAACAAGGTCAAGCTTAGCATGGCTTTTCATCCTCAAACGGATGGCCAAGCCGAAAGGACTATCCAAACTCTTGAGGATATACTTAGGGCTTGTGTTTTGGAGTTTAAGGGTAGTTGGGATGAACAATTCCACTTATTAAGTTTGCTTACAACAATAGCTGCCACTCGAACATCGTCATGGCTCCCTTTGAAGCTTTATATGGTAGGCGTTGCAGATCCCCTATTGGCTGATTTGATGTGGGGGAGATGGCATTGCTAGGTTTGGATTTGGTTATGGAAGTATTGGAGAAGGTGAGGTTGATAAGGGAGAGGTTGAAAAGAGCCCAAAGTAGAAAAAAGTCCTACTCCGATGTAAGAAGAAGAGACATTGATTTTAAGGTTGGTGATTGAGTTTACTTGAAGGTCTCACCTATGAAGGGTGTGGTTAGATTTGGCAAGAAAGGGAAATTGAGCCCAAGGTTTGTGGGTCCGTATAGAGTTTTGAGGAGAGTTGGTAAGGTTGCATATGAGTTGGAGTTGCCTCTGGAGATGAATATGGTTCATCCTGTCTTTCATGTATCCATGTTGAGGAAATGTGTAGGTGATCCAAGTTGTATAGTGCCCTTAGATGTTGTGGGTGCAGTGGAGGAGAATTTGACCTATAAGATGGTCCCAGTGGAGATAGATAAGTAAAGAGGTTGAAAACAAATATGTAGCTTCCGTCAAGATCCTTTGGAGGAATCAACAAGTTAAAAGTACCACATGGGAAGCCGAGGCGGACATGAAAAAGTGATACTCATATCTCTTTTACTATACTCAACCCCCGGTAATAACTTAAGTCTCCTATATGAATTCAAATCTTAAGTTTCATCCCACATGTCATTTTGCATGCAATCATGATTATGGTAACAATTTATGGTGATTTTTGATATTCATGTTGAGATTGTTGAAAATTATGTTTACATGCATTTATCACATTCATGTCGAACTGAAATCTTCATAATTACTTCTCTTACGCATGTTTCTTTGATATTCGGGGAAGAATATTCCCAAAGGGGAGATATTGAAACACCCCTCATGTGCTTTAGAATGCCTCATAATCATAATTTTCATATATCTCAAAATCCATGCATGATTTCAAAATTTTGACTTTATATTCTCGAGCAGGGCTTAAAATTGAGTGGGAAATAGATATAACCCAGATTATAGAATATGTCACACCCCAAAGTCCCGTTAGGGTGGACTGACACCCAATGCCGATAAGGCTTGGGAGAACTAACCTATATCTATGCGCCTTGTATACATATTATAAAGAATTTCTATGTTTGGCATGCTTCTAGGAAGATAAACGGCAATAACAAGCTAAAAGGTGATGTGTATAGCTAGGCCATTGGGGCCACGATGTCTAAAGTACGAGACATTACCACACTTTAATTTACATAATCTACAAAGCCTCTAGTCAAGAGAAAGTATCTGCTAGTGTTCGGGATAGGCCCGTCTGAATTAACAATATAATGCAAACATATAAGCTCTAAACACACACAAAGCTCCAGAGCAACCTAGAGCTTGATAACAGCAGCTGAATGTCTTATACTCTATTGGGGAGATCTACTAGTACCTATACCAGCAACATGAAATGCAGGTCCCCCATAAGGGACGTCAGTACGGGATAATGTATTGAGTATGTAAGGCAGCAAATACTGTATATGAAATACAACTCAAATGAAACTATGCACTAGTATAGGATAAGAGACCACCTTTAATAATACTTTGGAATCGAGTATCTTATGTTCTTTATATAGCTTTACCTTTACTGTATAATCTGTGCACATCATGTACTGTAAATGATCAGCTGATTAGTGGTATAACTGTATCAGGATCGTCCCTGGCTTGGTTCTTCCTTAACCCCTCGGGCTACCACCCATAATAAGATTTTTTCCCTGGCTAGGTGATTCTTCCACCCCTCGGGATATCAGAATCGTCCCTGGCTAGGTTCTTTCTTAACCCCTCGGGCTACCACCCATGATAGGATCATCCCTAGCTAGGTGATTCTTCCACGCCTCGGGCTACCACCCATCAGTAAACAATATGATTTATCTTTCAATTATCTTTGAGATGATTCTTTTGGTGGTCACAATATTGGAGCTTTAGAGATGTATGTACAACATATGACATGTAGATAATCATAAAAGGTAATATGGCAATGGAGAGAGTATGTTACACTAATAATGCAATGCTTATGAAATGAAAGAACTCGTGAACATTACTTAGCAATAAGAGTTCATGTAACTTGGTATCCAAGTATGGACGTAGATTCGAAGGGGATTGTGTATAGAATCATATGAATATGTAACACAAGTGGAAACACAATTAATTGTTGTTTCGGAGTTGGTAAATACTTTAATGTACCAAGGAGAAATCTTTGTTTCATGCCAAATGATACGAAATCAAATAGCCTTACATATCTCGTTATATGACCTCGTTAATATCTTGGAGTGGATATGGTTTTCCTCAAATATTTAGCTATAGTATATTAAGCAATAAGACTAGTATTAGCAGTAACACAACACTTCTAGGCAGTCCAATATCATAAAAATGATCACCCGGACAGCAAGCTTTCAATTAATAACGCAAAGACATTTTTTCAACCTTTTCACTTATAAACATATTTCTAACAACCATTCTTATGTACATGTCTTGTACATCTTATTTCAGACTCTTTACAGTCCTAAAACATCCCATAAAACACAAGACATAACAATTCTTCACAACATACAAACAAGCGGCATAATGTTACATCCTTTCACCACGACGTCAACTCTCCCAAACTTGTTTTAACTTTACCAAAATTATATCCAACATTTTTACATATAAAACCAGTCCTGAAATATTTCAAAATTAGTCCCAAAATAGGTGAAAGTCGTCGAACAATATATTATAATTTTCAGCTCCCAAGTTTCTTTTAAGAGTGAAATTACAACGTCATACAATAACTCATCTTTGTGGACTGTAAAAGTGGTGCAGCAGCTTAATTACATGACTAACAACCTATATATTGTTCGAACATAAGTCTTACTTCATAATTCATCCAACCAATTAAGAGAAAATCCTCTTGAACAACAACAAACGTTTACAAGAATACTTAGGACACATATTGTCCAGAATTTCCAGCATAACATAATAGCATATACTTCTTATTTTTCATGAAGAAATCATACTAGCAATATCTATAACTTAAACCATGTTAAGAACATCAAATCCTCTTCATAATACAGCCCACAAATAAAAGGCAAGTGTGCAGCAACTTTCTGGATACAAGCTGTCCAAAATTTTCAGCAGATTTTCAGCATAAGATACTATCATATACTTCTTATTTTTCATGAATAAATCATATTAAATACACAATTATAATTGCTTACCTTTGCCTTGTAGCTTCTGGATTCCCTTCAAAATCCTTAGAGAATTGTGTTTGGAGCTTGGTGAAGTGCATTACAGTGAAGACAAAAGACTTTAAGAAAGCTGAAACTTTATTTCCTAGTGGAATGAATTAGTGCTGCACTTGAACCGTTTTTAAAGATCAATTTGGCCAACTTTTTCTTCAAATTGAGACCTGATAATGACACCCATTAATAGTCTATTAATTCAGCATCTTATCTTCCAAAATTGGACTTAATTGGGTCTTAAATATGATGGACCTTGGCTGCCAATTTCCAACTTTGTTCTTAGTTGGTTTTGGGTCCAAATAGCCAAGTTGTTTGTAGTGTACTTAGGACGTTTTTAAATTCTCCTTGGACTGGAAATAAAGTCCATTCATGATACTAAACATGGGTCAAAGTTACACCCTTAACACGAAATTTATTCATAATCGAACTTCGATGTTGAGCCTCGTTTCTGTTAACTATCAATTTTAAGCCAAGAAAGTAGGTGACTCACCTACTAAATTATTAAATCATACAATAACCTCTATTCTTTACTTAATTTAGGTTTGATATATCCTCAATTTAGCACCAACACATATATACTCTCGACCCTCTTAAGCATTTAGACTCACATATCGCCATTAACAAGAGATTCAAGCACTTTCAAGAATTGATCCTAATTTGACCAAACCAATCATGATTCATTTACATAGCATAAGTACATGTAAAATGTGGAGTATTATATCCGTAGCAAAAAATAATTTTTCCTAATTTTACGATATTTAGTGGTTGTCCGCGCCCAGGGCACGTGTATCTTAGAGTCTGCATCTGATCCACAAGGGTGTTGGGTTCATAGCCCCATGCCAACATAAACATAAAAGCTCCCATACTAAGCCATTTTTCAATCATATAACTCACAAAACCCTCTTAAAACCTCTCTAAGACCCTACCAATTCTCTCATTCAAATCTACGAATTTCAAACACAATTTTGGAACTAAAGGACTCATTTCAAGATCTAAGTCTACTTCAAGTTCATTTCAAGGAAGTCAAGGTTTAAGGTATGTGGGTTTTCATCCATGGGTCCTTTCACCTATGGAGCCTAACCTTCTCTTTTTAAGAAAATTGCATGGTTTCAAGTTGTATTACCTATTGGTATCTCTTATTAAAAAATATGAACATAAATCATGTTGGGGTTTTACCAAGTATTGATTGATTATGCATGAATGTCTATTTCAAGCTTATTCAATGAATTGACTTTGTCTATTAAGACTATGATGTTTTAAATAATGAAACTATGAATTATTATAAGCTTTTGTGATGGATTTCAAGGTATCCTACATGAGGGTCTTATTACCATGTTAGTGGGTTGATTTGCTTTGAGTTTTCTCATCATGTTTTACTCTTGAATTGCATGATTTTGAACAAGTATCACGAACCCACCATGTATTTGATAAAATGACATGATTAGAATTCTCAAGTTATTGATGATCTATTACATGAATTACAAGTCAAGTGACTTTATGATGATTAAGGGCTTTCAAGCATGTAATGAATTTATGAAAAGTATCTATGATTTTACAAGTATCAAGTTGAGCATTATTTCAAGATTCTTACCTCTTGTGAGTCATTCATGTTAAAGCAAGAGATCATGCATGATTATTATCTACTCTCATGTTCAAGTTAGGCTCACTAGTAGAGGTCAAACGTATTTATGATACATTTCTTAAAAGTTATGCAAGTTATGACTAATTCAAGTATTTCATGGGATTAGGCTTAGCACCGATTGAGGCTTAAGATGGGGTCTTGACTCAAGGGGTCCTAATAGAAAGTCTTTAGTGTCTAAACTATGTGCCACATAGGATTATATAATATCCCCTTTATAGTTTCTAGTGGATCCATTTAGTTACACCACACTTTATCGGGGGGCTGACATGCCTCGATCACCTTGTCAGAGGAGTGACATGCCTCGGACTATGCACATTATCATGTATGATTTACCTTGGCAAGTAGACCACACCTTATCGAGGGGGTGGCATGCCTTGATAACTTTGTCGAGGGGGTGACATGCCTCGATCACCTTACCAAGGAGGTGACATGTCTTGGATTCCAAGTAGTTGCTCGCTTGGTCTGTGTCAGTTAAGGACTCTTCCCACATATGTATTATGTGTTATGTAAGTTGAATGTCTTACAAACATTTGTGTTATTACAAGCACTGATCATACATGTCATATTAAGATTATATCTATTGCTTATATGTATCCATTTCGAAAAGGATGACTTATATCCTTGTTGCATTGCACCCGGCATATTTAGTACATTCAAATATACTAACGCATACTCTATGCGTACATGATATCACCATGTAGGAACCAGAGCTCCTTTTGATCATCCTCCTCCACGTGACTAGTTCAGATCTCGGAGAAAGCTTTGGTGAGTCCTCAAGCCCAAGGACAATATCTACTTATTTCATGTTATGTTGAGACTCCTTCTTACGTTGAATACTTATTACTATGAGGGTGAGCCCGGGGAGTGTCTTGGCCCCCGCTCTATTCTAAAATAGAGATCTTGTTGGATACTATGTATGTATATGCTATGAGATTGACTCTTTTATGCTTTTGTGATTATCAAATACTCCCCTTAGTCCCGTTTCCCTTTTTAATTTCACATGTTGATGTTTGTCTTGCTTCCGCGACCAAGGATGTGCGAATGATATGCTAAAAGGCTTGTTTGGGGTCCCTTCGGGTTCGTTATTCATCGTGTAACGTCTAGGCCCTAGGCTTAGGTCATGACAAAGTAGACCACACCTTGTTGAGGGGGTGACATGTCTCGATCACCTTACCAAGGGGGTGATAAGTCTTGTTCCAAGTAGTAACTCGCTTGGTCTATGTGGGTTAAGGTCTCTTCCCACATAGGTATTATGTATTATGCAAGTTGAATATTTTACAAGCATGTGTTATTACAAGTATTGATCATGCACGTCATATTGAGATTATATCTATTGCTTATATGTATGTATTTTGAATATGATGACTTGTATCCTTGTTGCATTGCATCCTGCATACTTAGTACATTCAGACGTACTAACGCATACTCTATGCCTATAACATGATATCACCATGTAGGAATTGGAGCTCTTTTTTATCATCCTCATCCACGTGGCTAGTTCGATTCTTGGAGAAAGCTTTGGTGAGTCCTCAATTCCGACGACGATATCTACTTATTTCATGTTATGTTGGGACTCTTTCTTATGTTGAATACTTATTATTATGAGGGTGAGCCTAGGAAGTGTCTTGGCCCCACTCCATTCTAAAGTAGAGGTGTTGTTGGATACTATGTTATGTTTATGCTATGAGCTTGACTCTTTTATGCTTTTGTGATTATCAAAGACTCCCATTAGTCCCGTTTCCCTTTTTAATTATCACTGGTTGATTTATCTTGCTTTCGTGATCAAGGATGTGTGAATGATATGCTAAGAGGCTTGTTTGGGGTCCCCAATCGTCGTGTCACGTCTAGGCCCTAGGTTTGGCTCGTGACAAAGTCCATCACCAAAAGTCTATATAGAGTAGTAATATTTTCACTTGAAATATCCTTTACAATTCTACAAATGCCTCTATTATCCTTCGGAAGGCGTAAGTAATCTATTTGAATCTTACTTGTTCCTTATTTTGAAGAATAAGTATTATATATGTGTGTGTGTCATATCATGACATATTATTTAAGAACACAAGTTATACATTTCCTCTTTATTATCTCCGAACTACTTGATGCTCTCTTTTGCCTTCAAGAAGGATCTCTCGTTACTATACAAATAGAAAAATATTATCTCATCTTAGATGAATTGGTTTGCTTTAGTTAGTAAACAGATCAATTAAATTGAATATGAGATGGATATTAATGAGTGGGGAATATATCACTTAAATACTTGGAAGGTTTTGGTAAATTAATTTTGGCTCAATATATGAACAATATCTTAATTTGAGAAGTGACTAATAAAATTATTTTATTATGTGTTCAAATATTCAATCAAAATAAGTTGTTCAAATATCTAAATAAAATTTACTGGAAAGTTAAGAGATTGACGGTGCATTTAATCATTAATTTCATTTGACTTGTACATAATATCACATAACTTGCTCTCATTGACTTTGGATTTGATTTGGTGTGTCACGCACGTACCTATGGGACATGAGCTTGTCATCTGATAGCTAGTTATTAGAGTTATGCATGTATTAATAATGTGGTATTAGTTATGAATAAATTTATGTATTATTTTATATAAGGATTTGTTAAAGATATATTAGTTATTTCATCTTTTATCTTGAATAAATTAATACTCATATTCTTTCATAATTTAATATCATATTAATTTTGTACATGAAAATTTTAGTTCCTACTTATCTATCAACCTCATCTAAGCTAAGTTATACGAAAATTAATACATGAATAACTTATTTCTTACTTTCTTATCTAGCTACCAATATGACGTCTAGATAGACTGTAGGCTAATAAAATTGTGTCATTTTGTCAGCTCAACTAGAAGATTCGACATAAAACGTAGTTGCATATCACATAAACTCATATAAATGAACTTAAAATAATTAATCCAATTTTATGTAAGTTCTTTCTTGACTATAAGACTTAGCCCAGATTTTTTTTAATAATGTGTATGTTTATCTAACACATTTGTGTAGCAGATAGATGAAGAGATGAGAGTTAGTATTGAGAATGGACCCTGTTGTGAGTGGTCATTTATTATAGTAATTTCACAGTAATAAACTATATATGTAATTAATATAATTTTGGTAGATATTGATGAAGAATAGGTAGTTGGAAAAATAATCAAAGGCTCATTATTTTGCATTATGGCCATCATAGAGTACTAGTATTAATTGCATTATGTAGCTAGAGTCATGGCTCATTGAGAGAATTTATGAATTTCTTCCCCACTATTTAATTGAGAAAATGGACTTGTCCAGCCAAACACTTATGGCTGGATTGCTCTAACAGCTGTTCTGGTCACCTACACAACAAAATATTGCTTTTGCTATTGCTAAACCAGCTAACATGTTAAACATAAAGTAATTATGTATATCATGATATTGATTTTTTTTCTATATCTAGTTTATTCTGTGTATGGGTTTTTAAGACGAGGATTTCCAGGAAACAGCTTCTTTACCTTTATGAGGTAGTGGTAAGATTTGCGTATATTCTACCCTTCTCAGACCTCACTTGTGGAATTCCACTGGATATGTTATTGTTGTTGTTATTATGATTATTGGTTTTTGTTTAATTTGCACGGCTAAAGTTTCATTGTCATTAACTACAATACTGAATTCCATCAAGTGCAACGGATGTTATTAAGTACTCTTTTTTCTAATTTACATGGCATAGTCCAACTTTCTTTTTTTTTTTTTGAGGGGGGGGGGGGGGATGGTACTGACATAGTCTAACTAGACGTGAAGTTTAAAAAAATTTATGATTTTAAATTTTTTCAGGAGACCAATAATTGCAAAAGCATGTTATTAATTAAGGATAAACAACAAGTTTAAGGTTAAATATTTTCAAAATAAAAAAAGAATATCATTCTATTATAACAAAGTAAATAGTGTCAAATAAAATGAAATATTTTGAAAAATAACATTAATTATTCATCATCATTTTGAACATACAAAAGTCTAATAAAAATAAATAAAGATACTATGTGAATGTTGAATGAAAATCACGTTCGTTGGACTTGGTATGATATATGGACTATGGTGTACTAACGTACGTCATAATTCGAATTGCATTATTCTTGACAAAATCCCTTATAAAAATGTAGTAATCATTTGTCTTATAATTAGCATATATAAAACAACAATCTTGATTGGTTTCCACTAATCATTAGGTATTTCCATATTCTCTCTCTCGTTTAATTTTGTTACCGTAATTTCATTATCCTATGTATAATTTGAAAGTTTATTACGGAGTGTTAAAATATAGAGAAATAAATTCACAAAGAAATCAAGAGGTGTTAATATAATATATATACATAAAATGTATCTAACTACAATATAATTTTCCGACACGACACCCTCAAGGGCATGTGGCTCCACCGCTAACTGGGGTATCTATCAAAACTAATATTACCTACACATTATTCTTTTCATATTTCATTAATAAAATATTATTCTAAATATACTACTATTATCGTTAATTTTTTTTTGACTTTTCACCCTGTGTCCGGAGTCCGTGGAGCCCCGACTAAATTTGGATAGCGCATTGTAGGGTCTATTTTGGAGATAGCGCTCTCAACAGAATTTTTTTCGTTCCTAGGGCTCGAACCCGAAACCTCTAATTCTACTATCATTAATCTATTCAGTGTAAAATGCGACCTAGAATAACTAAAAATAGTTTAAAAGTAAATTTTTAAAAAGGTTAAGTGGGACGAGAGCAACTAGATCCAAGTAGAGCATATGAAACATCAACAGCAGAAATATCTTAGTTTGTACTGTAATGTAATGTAGAAAAGAAAAGTTAATATATGGTTATCATTAAAAAAAAAAAAAAAGAGAACCTCTGCAATGTGATATATGTATTTATTTATTTTGCGTATAAGAAATATTCTTGTAAATTACTAATCGTTACAAGATGTTACCTTTTTCCCTCGATATTTAATTTGAACGGTCATTAATATATGAAGTATAGCTATATACAAACGAAGGCCATGAAGTAAAACGTGATAGAACCAGTAATAATATTATTCGAATAGTCATATATGAATAAAATATTAATTACAATATATATATATATATATATATATATATATATATATATATATATATATATATATATAAAAGTGACCTTTCAAGATCAGCGAAAGTGACTTGCATTTCGCTAGAATGTGTTTGTAATTACCTTGAAGATTATTTATTCCATTTTTTATAAAATTACCATTTTACCCATCTGAATATAGCTATTTCGAGTCCTTTTTGCTTGGTTGAAAAAGTAGATTTTTGAAACTTTTGTGAAAAGATGAAACAGTTGAATTTTAAAGGCTTGAGTTGCTTAATTTTGATTTTCGGAGTCATTTAGAGTTTTAGTCTCAGAATAGAAATCCATCAATTCCATCAGTTTTGAAATATGAAGATTGGTCTAGGAGAATTGTCAGAATCAGATTTGAAACTATTATGTGGATTTGAGGCACGAAGTTAGAAATTAAGTTAAAGTTTGACTTGGGTTTTTTATTTTGGTCAACATTTTGACTTTGGGTGCTCGAATTGAATTTCTGATGGTTCTATTAGTTTCGAGAAATGATTTTAGCTCTAGAATGAGCTTCAAAATTATTCTTGGGTGTTCTGGTAGCGTTTTGATGCCTCTAGTTTCTTAAGTTAGTTTAGTTGTGGCTAATTAAATTTCGAATCAAGAAAATCTCAAATTCGATTTTCGACAATTTCATCAAGTCTAGAATGTCAAATTTAGTAGGGTATCATATATGATTTGTGAGTACGTGGCTCCATACGAACTCCAAGGATCCATGTGATTTGATACCATATTGTGTTTGTTGATATTTGTCACTGAAGCACTATACTTCACATTCACGGCCCCTCATCCACGTTTGCGGAGTGTAGGTTAACGGACCTCCGATTCATGCAGTGTTGGTTCTAATAGCCTCTGCGTTCAAGAGTATCAGGTAGGGTTGTACTCCGCATTCGTGGAGGTAGTGACTGCGTTTGCGGAGTGTAATAATGTCTAAACCAGTGGTTGATTTTAAGTGACGGGTTTAAATCATTTTCTTCATTTTTGGACTTTGATATTTGATTTGGGCGAACCTAGCATAAGAATTTCTTCTCGATCACAGAATCCATTGACAACAAGCGAGTCATCGGTCCGAGAAAAGACAAGGGTCGCCTTGTCCGCTCACAGTAGTTCTACCTAACACAAAGCTAGGGCAGGGATGCGAACTCTTGTGAGGAAGTAATTCTTTCTTGAGGTTTGAAAAAAGAAATTAATTAAACTAAAAACCCGATTGCGGAAAATATATGTTGGCAATAATTTCTTAATCCGTTTTAGAAGGCGGACCAAGCTGCGAAAAAGACTTTTTGGGTAAGGCTTAGGCTTTCGCGCAGCTGCTACGCCCTTGCTTCTTGCACACAAAGCAACCTCATTGTCAAGCTGATGCAGGATTCGAAGTCTTCGACTCAGGCTCTAAATCTTTTTTTCTTTTTTTTGACCGTCTTGCTTAGGAAAGACACATCTCTGTCCAGAAAAGATCCTTAGATGATCCTTTCTGTATCATATGTTCTGTCTTGAAGAACGTCTTCCCCGATCCGAGATAGGTCGACAATCGTGGAAGCCCAAGGATGGTCGCTATAACGTCTTTTTCGGCACGTAACAAGGTCCAACAATGAATCTAACATGGAAGACGGTTATTGTGCCTTAAACGACAGGATATAGGCTTTAAAGAGGGTTTTTATGAAGGATTGTGGGATAGCCTTCCACTCGGACTTGAGATCCTTCCCCTGGCTGGCAGGCTGTCTTAAATAAAAGGAATGCACATAAAGACAAGACAGCTTAAGCTTCACTGAAAGAAGAAAAGCTTTTGAGAGATCGGTATAGGCGATTTTCACTTGATATTCTCGAGAGAAATTCATTGGGTAAGCCATTTTTTGCTTATATCTTCAATTTTTTATTGATTATTTCTTGATTTTAACATCAAAATTAGTGTTTTCAATCGAAGAAATTAGGGATTTTTCATGAACTCAGATTTTTTTAAATAAAATTGGTGATTGTGAGCTTGATTTAACTCCATTTTAAAATGATTTTCACTAATAAATTTCTGATTCCGTGAGGAACCTTTTCATACAAAAATTTTCAATTTTCAACCTCATTCTTTGATATTGAATTTTTGGACCATTTTACCGTTTTCACTAAATTTCATGAATTTGTTGTCTTTAGATTTGAAATTTGATTGTATATTAGTATTTGACTAGATTGTGGTACTTTTGAATATATTCGGGAGAGAAACATTCTAGCAATAGAATGATCGCGATTTTTGACTTAACCGTAGTTAAGAGAGTTGACCCTTGTATTCCCTATTTGTATGATTGAGGTATATTGGAGATTGATTGGGTGTATACTTCATGAAATAGACTAGGGAAAAGGGTCAAAAATACCCTCGAACTATTTGAAATAGAGCAAATATACCCCTCTATTGCGATTTGGCTCAAAAATACCCCTCAATAAAACTTTTGGTTCAAAAATACCCGCTTCTCTAACGAAAATAAAAAAAGGGGTCAAAAATACCCCCGAACTATCATAAATGGAACAAAAATACCCCCTAGTTAAATTTTGGTTCCAAAATACATCTTCTTTAAAATTTTGCACAAAAAGTATCCCTCTGTCTTACTACACGAGCCTTGTCTACGAAGCAAAGCGACCTCATCTTGCTTGCTTCTGAGAAATAATACCATGCATATTATGTGGACCAAAAATGACACATGATTAGTTCACGTGAAACCCCATTTAGGGATCCAAGAGGTTTTCTCCTCAAATATTAGGTCCGAGACTAGCCGTTTCATGTCAAAAGAAACTGTTATTTCACTTGTAAACATTTTAAAAAGTTGATCTTTGAATGATAACATTGATTCATCATCATTATAATAGTTGTCTCCTCCTTCAATCAGTTTCTCGAGTTCAATAGGATCTAATTCGTCAATTTTTTCGAGCCTACGAATCTTGTATAGAAATTGTTATTCTCATGATAGCAATGTAACATAATTAATATAAGTTATCATTTTCAAGAGATAATTCAGCTGCAATTATAAATGAAAGCATTTTTTAATATAGTAAGAATCTGAACTACTCAAAGTCGGATAAAAATTGATTTGAAGATGGGTTGAAGTTGAATTCTTAATGGAGAAAAGTGATATTTTAAATAATAACTTTAAAATTTTAACGGAGGGGTATCCTTTAGCAGAAAACTAACGAAGGATTTTTTTTGTTTTTTTGGTTCCATTTCTAATAGTTATGGGCATTTTTGGTCATTTTTTCATTTCAGTTAGGACGAGAGGTATTTTGAGTCAGAAATTTGTCGGAGGGGTATTTTTGAGCCAAAAATATAATAGAAGGGTATTTTTGATCTGAAAATATAATGGAGGGGTATTTTTGAACTAAAATATAACAGAAGGATATTTCTGCTCCATTTCAAATAGTTAAGGGGTATTTTTGACCCTTTCCCAATAGACTAATGAGTGAGATGGAATAATTATATGGCTGTGTGAGTTAAAATATTAATGTGAAATTTGAATATGAAAAATTGTCTAAATATTTTTGGGTTAAATGGCATTTTATTGTGATTTCAATTTTTACCTACTCATTATTCTTTATATATATGTTAATCTGATCTGTATTAGATTGTGATAAGTGATAAGAGAAAGATATTGATAATTGGGGTCGAGGTCTTTATCGGTCAATGTTTGCCAAGGTCTCTTCCAAAAGTCAAGGGATATTGACACTTAGGGCCGAGGTCTTTACCTGTCATTGTTATTTGTCGAGGCCTCTTCTGGCAGTGGAGGTCTCTTCCACCGGATACATGGTCTACGCAAGACTCTCATGAATTTCAATTTGAAGTGATTAGTGAATGTATACTGTAAGACAGATATAAACTATGATTACTTGGCATTGCATTTCATTTTTTGCACCTCATTCACTTATTTTGGCTGTGAATACCTCCTTTGATACATTTGTTCGTTGATAGATAAACCCTCAATAGTTGTTACCTATTGACTAAGACTTATTGAAACTGTTGTGCTAGTTGGAATATATAGATATATATCGTGTATATTGACTTTCCTCCGTGCAGGGTTGTAGTTGTGGAGGTATGTGGTTGAGATGATAGGAATACTTGTGTTCTTTGTTGCTTTACTTAGTGCTTAGAATTCATTGATGGGTACCATATTGTTGTGCTCACCTCTTGCTTCTATACTTGTGTATGTATTATGCTCGGTACCTCCTGACCTTCTTATTCCCCATTTTAGGCCGAGCTTAAGATAGTATGAGAGCAGCTAGTCTTTTTCAGCGGATCCTTCAGACTTCTATTTACTTACTGCTTTTGTTCTATTTGAGATTAAAAAATATTGAAACTTGTATAAATTTTCTTTGAATTCTATTGAAGTAGAGGCATATACATGTGACACCAATCTTGAGTTGGTTTTTAGGTTGTGGATATCTCCTTTTATACTTAGACTATCGCTTCATCCTCCGCATTGTTTTGTTATATTCTGTTTACATTAACTTGTCTCGATGCATTACAAGCGAGTATCATCGCATCTATTTTCGTATTGTGACAACATTTTACGTTAATAAGATTTTCTTTTCTCAAAAATGTAACGAAGAGTTAGTAATAAGGAACTTCCTATGACTATGGATGACTTTTTCTTTCATTATTATTGGTTCAAGAACAATCTTTTTTTTCTTTTTCCTTTTTTTGGTACGAATAAGTGAAAAGTTGGAGAAAGGAGATAATTCATATGTAAAAAGTTTATCACAAAAATTACCCAACTAAATTAATAAAATATATTTTTAAATATGAATTTCTCGTTACTTTCTAAGAGTGATTTAAAAGTAATAACAGTAGGTTTGATTGAGCACACTATCCGGCCACTACCTCTATATATGTGTGTATGTCTACCATGTATAAATACGTACATATATATGTATTGTATCAATTTCAAACTCATCAACTCTAAATTAAATCGTGTTCTTAATAGGTCGGAACAAATGACGCAATCAGAGACGAATTCAGTATTATAAGTTTATGGGCTTTGAAATTCATTCTTTTTTTTATTTTTGAGTTACTGGTTAAGAATTAATAATTTATAAATACTAAACTAATTTTTAAGAAAAATATATAATTTGTACCAAAACTACTTATTTCTATCGAACTCATATGACACATTCATTTTGAACTTGCTAGTAAAAAAGTATGATGCACAAGAAAGATGAGAGGCAAAAACAAGTCACAAGATAACAAAATTTTGTTGTTTTCTTTTGTCAAGGCTATCTATGTTATTGCCATGTTGTATGTTTATGGCTATCTTTGAGCATCACATAAATAAAATATTAATTCAACCAACTTGCACTTGGTTAAATTTGAGATGACAAAATAAAAGCAAGCAAGAAAGAAATTCATACTTGTCTCAATACACAATTACTGTTGACTTTATCTTAGGGTTGCATTTCATAATTTTCTCCCCAAACCTAACAAACATAGGATACCTTTTCTCCTTGGCTTTCAACCTGTTGTTGTCAATTATTTATATCCTCTAATAAGAAAGAGCCAATTAGATACTTATTAATTTTGCTTATCTAATTATTTGGAAGGGTTAACCCTTTCAATTAAAATTGTTATACAAAATTCAGACATATTATTTGCAATTTCGATTGGTAGATGCTTTCTGGATCATTATACCTTTTCGTTGAATATATAATTGTCGTTTTAAGATGGAAAAGAATATAGATGAATTCATGAAACATTTATTCAAAGATCAAAATATACAATGTTAGGATATTTCTTTTTTTCCTATTTTCTTCTTGACTAGAGTCTACTACGAAACAAATAAATTAATATAATGAGTTGACGAAAATAAAATATACAAAGCATAATAACGGATTTGTTAGTAAATACGATCTAAAGATCTAAGAAGAAAAAAGAAAGATTGAGGAAGAAGAAGTTCTTCCTAGAGAGAAGGCAGAGAAAATTCGTGAAGAGAGAGAAAGTTGCTTTCATGGTAACATCCAATGGGTAAACTCCACGGCGATAGGATATATATATTAATGATATCCAGACAATTACACAAAATACATTTATACACGGAGATTATTTGAGGAATGCTTTACCATTCTTACTTGTTTGTAAGATTGTTGGATTTTTGGATGCTTAGGTCCTTCTATTTATACAACTTCCTAAGGATCCTAGCTGTTGCTACATTGCCATTTCTAGCCATTGCTACAATGTCATTTCTAATCATTGCTACAGTGCCCTGACTGTTGCTATAGTACCCTGACCACTACTACAGTGCCCTGACCGTTGCTACAGTGTCCTGACCATTGCTACAGTACCAGAGAGTTCTGGAGCCTTCCGGGTTGCGTCAGACATGTTTCTGGGCACACTACATAGATATAATTATCAGGATCTACAACCTAACAATTCTCCCACTTGGAGACTGATCTACTCAGCCTCCAAGACAATAATGTATTCCAAAAAAAAAAAGTCCCTCTATCATCAATATTTTCACCCCATCGGAACACTTTCTTCTGTACAACCTATAGAAGACCAACCGAGGTTTTGTACAACCTCAGTTTTTCAACACCAACACACTTGGTCAACATATCTGCTGGATTCTTTGCTCCCTCTATCTTCTCCAAACATATGTCACCATCTTCCACTGACTTCCGAGTGAAATGGTACCATCTTCTGGTGTGCTTCATCTTCGAATGATATACTGGATTTTTCACCAATTGTATGGCACTCTAAGTATCTATATAAAGAATTTTCTCGCACTTCTTCCTGCCTAATTCTTCCAAATAATCCACCAGCCATATCATTTCTTTCCCAGCTTCAGGTATTGCTATGTACTCTGCCACAGTCGATGAAAGGGAAATACACTTCTGAACCTTAGACATCGAGCTACTTGTTATTCAATCTATACATGTAGATGTACCCGGATGTGCTCTTGCTCGAATCCACATCTCCACTCATATCAACATCCACAAAACCCTGTAGGATTATCTTGCCATTACAATAACAAAGTGAAGTAATGGATGTACCTTTCAAGTATCTCAGAAGCCACTTCATAGCTTTCCAATGCTCTTCCCCCGGATTTGTCATGAACCTGCTAACAACTCCCACTGCATGTGCTATATTAGGTCTTCAGACCATAGCATGCACAAGCTCCCAACTGCAGAAGCCTATGGAACTTGTTCCATATGCTCACGCTCCTCAGTTGTCTTTGGTGACTGCTCCTTTGACAATTTTAAATGGTTTGCCAAAGGAGTAGTCTTTGGTTTTGCATAATTCATCCGAAATCTGGACAACACCTTCTCAATGTACTGCTCTTGGGACAGATTTAAGGTGCCGGTTGATCTATCCTGAGAAATCCTCATCCGAAGAATCTGCTTCGCTGCACCTAAGTCTTTCATCTTAAACTCTGATGATAGGGTTGCCTTTAGAGAGTATCTCCTTCATATACAGTCCTGTAATCAGCATGTCATCCATATATAATAGTAGAAATACATAAGAATCAGTATATTTCTTAAAGTAGAAACACTGATCCTTTTCAGTCCTGTGAAAATCATTTTTGCTCATGAATGAGTGAAACTTCATATACCACTGTCGAGGTGCTTGCTTCAGCCCGTACAAGCTCCTGGTGAGCTTGCATACCATGTGTTCCTTGCCTGGAACTGAAAATCCTTCAGGTTGTTACATATAGATTTCCTTATCCAAATCTCCATATAAGAACACAGTTTTTACGTCCATTTGCTCAAGGTGTAAATTCTCCGATGCAATAATGCTCAAAAGGATTCTTATAGTAGTTAATTTCACAACAAGAGAAAATATTTCAGTATAATCAATACCTTTTCGTTGTGAATATCCCTTAACCACCAATCGATCCTTGAACCTCCTCTTTCCATCTGAGTCAGCTTTGATTCTAAACACCCATTTGTTCAACAAAGCTCTCTTCCCTGCAGGTAGCTCAGTCAACACCCAAGTGTTGTTATTCTCAAGTGAAGTCATCTCATCATCTATGGATTGCTCCCACTTGATCGAATTCTCCACCTATAGGGCCTAACCAAAAGATTCTGGTTCTCCTTCATCAGTCAGCAAAAAATAATGTAATGAAGGTGAATACCTATTAGATGCCCTGATGGTTCTGCATGATCTCCTCAATGTCTGCTCTGGTGTTACTTGTTCCACCTCAGGTTCTTCAGCAATCGTCTCTGGAGTTTCTTGAGTCTCAGTGGCAACATTGCTAGGTGAACTCCTCTGCAGCTCAACTTCAACTCCCACTTGCTTTGTATTCTCTGAACCGACATATCCTTGTCCTTGTACAAGACGTTCTTATCAAATGTAACGTCACAATGCCTTAGGATTTTTATGTTTTTATCATCCCAAAACCTGTAACCAAACATATCAGAATCGTAGCCTGTGAAGTAGCACTTCACAGCCTCAGCATCAAGCTTGTCTCTCTTCTCCGGATCAACATGAACGTAAGTCATGCAACCAAAAGTCCTCAAGTGAGAATACTTGAGTTATTTTCCCGTCCATACTTCTTCTGGAATCTTGAACCCCAGAGGAACTGATGGTCCTCTATTGATTAATTATGCAGTCGTGTTCACAGCATCTGCCCAAAACCTTTTTGGCAATCCAAAATATATCCTCATGCTCCATGCATGCTCATTCAATGTTCTGTTCATCGTCTCAACAACTCCATTCTGCCTCACTTTCCTGGGAACTGTTCTCAACAGTCTGATTCCCTTAGCTGCACAGAGTACCTTAAATTCTAACTTGTCATACTCGCCACCATCATCAAATCTCAGACATTTGATTTTCAATCCTTTTTTATTTTCAACTTTAGCCTTCCACCTCTTGAAAGTGGCAAACACATCTCATTTGTGCTTGAGAAAGTAAACCCATACCTTTCTATTGAAATCATCAATGAAGGTAATATAGAATCTGGATCCACCAAGTGACGAGACTGGAGATGGTCCCTAAGCATCTGTATGAACCATTTCTAATGGCGCTTTCCTCAGTTCTCTCGTAACCTTTATGAAGCTAACTCGTTTCTATTTACCCATAATACACCACTTACAAAGTCCTATATCAATAGCTTTCAGACCATATAAAACTCCCTTTGCAACCAGCATCTTCATTCTTTTGGTGCTCATGTGTCCACGTCTATTATGTCACAGACTCGAACCAGAAGTACCCTCAATAACAGCATCTGTATTTATACGCAGTAGTGTAAAAAGTTCCAAATTTTATGCCACGTGCTACAACCATAGCACCTTTCACAACCTTCCATGAGCCCTTTCCAAGATACACCTCATAACCTGTACTATCTAACTGACCAACAGAGATCAGATTTTTCTTTAGTCCAGGAACATATCTGACATCCTTCAACGTCCACTGATTACCGGCTAGAGTATATATACAAACATCCCCTCTTCCTTCAACCTCCATAGGCTTATTGTCAGCAAGATACACTTTCCCGAAATTTCAAGACTTGAAATTTCTAAACAACTCCTTGCTTAAAGACGAATGAAAGGATGCACCCAAATCCAATATCCAGGACTCGCATGGGATGTCCACACTAAGGTTTAAAGAATCCCCAATGTCTTCTGCTGAATTTACAAAATCGTTATCTTCTTCAGATTTATGATTCTTCTTTTTCTTGGATTTCTTGCATTTATTTTTGACGTGGCCCTTCTCTCCATAATTCCAACACGTCACCTTTGATTTATGTGAAGATATTCCATGTGCTTTTGACTTTGATCTGCCATGTGTGTTTTCTCCCTTCGATTTTCTTCTCCCCCTCTGATCAACACTAAGAGCACTACCCGATGAATCCCCAATTTCTCGCTTGCAAATACTTTCACAAAGAATTACATCTCGAATTTCATCAAATTTAAGTTTCTCAGATCCACGAGAATTGTTAATCGTAACAACAACACTATCCCAAGATTCTGGTAAAGATGACATCAAAATCAATGCTTTAACTTCATCATCGAAATTAATCTCCACAGAACTAAATTGACTAACAATTATATTAAAATCATTTATATGATCGGCAACAGGTCCACCCTCCAACATCTGTAAATTAAACAATCTACGCATCAAGTATACCTTGTTCATCACAGAGGGTTTCTCGCACATATTCGCCAACGCCTTCAACAGATATGCTGTTGTCTTTTCCTTAACGATGTTGAAAGCCATGTTTCTGGACGAAGTCAACCGAATCAAACCCAGCGCTTGACGATCCTTGAGCTTCCAATCTTCTTCGTTCATGGATTCTGGCTTCACCCCAGACAAGTGTTCGTGAAAATCCTTTTGATACAGATAATCTTCGATCTGCATCATCCAGAAACCAAAATCGGATCCATCAAACTTTTTGATTCCGATCTTTGAACTCTCCATCTGCACAGATCATAATGATTACGGCCCCACAGTGGGCTCCAATTATTAGAAAATATGATCTGAAGATCTAAGAAGAAAAAAGAAAGATTGAGGAAGAAGAAATTCTTCCTAGAGAGAAGGCAGAGAAAACTTGTGAAGAGAGAGAAAGTCACTTTTGTGGTAAACGATGATAGGATATATATTAATGATATCCGAACGATTACACAAAATACATTTATACACGGAGATTATCTGAGAAATGTTTTACAATTCTTACTTGCTTGTAAGATTGTTGGATTTTTGGATGTCTAAAAAATGAAATGCCCCTCCTATTTATACAATTTCCTAAGAATCGTTTCTAGCCGTTGCTACAGTGCCCTAACCGTTGCTACAGTGCCCTGACCGTTGCCACAGTACCAGAGAGTTCTGGAGCCTTCTGAGGTGCGTCGGACATGTTTCTGAGCACAGTACGTAGATATAATCATCAAGCTCCACAGCCTAACAAAATATTGCAATAATTCTTGTGTAGAATATTCTAATTATTACTGCAACACCTACCCCTATTATCTTTCATAAAGACCTCGAAGCAACCTTTCAAAAAATTTTGAATTAAGTTAAGTTTAATACTTAAAGAGCGCTAACAAGGTTAGAAATATCATTTTGGATGTTGAAGGACTATAGACTAATTGGTCCAATATCACTTGAGCATAATAATAAGTCGAAGGATATCCTTCCTGCCCAACCACATTGGAAACTATACGATGGTCTACAGCTTCAAATGACCATGCATAAGTCCTAACTTCCAATGAAGATAACTCACCCTCTATTATAAGAGTTATGTTCTGCACCATATATATACTACGTTAAAGGTTTGAATCATTTGTTATATGCATATAAGTTTGGATTCGATGATGTCTTACTTTTTCATGTATGTAAGGTTTATTCTCAAGTATAGGAAGTATATTGGATGTTGTTTAGGGTCATGGAGACCCTTAGTACTAAGTTGGATTCAAAACTTTTATCAATTAAGCTTTCAAATGAGTTTATAAAATAGGTCAACTTTAAACAATTATATCTGTCAGAATATTACAAGTTAGATGGTCCATGAGCAACTAAATTAAAGATCTATGAGTCTTCTTTCCAACGTAATAAGCTGTTTGTATATCCGAGTTTGGAGTAACTTCTTATAATTTATTTACAGATGAACTTCATCCAGAAAACCTACGCCCAGTCACTACGGGTCAATAGTACGACTCGTACTTGGATTGTACGGCTTGTACTGAGATTCACGGTATTGAAGTTTAGATCAGAGAGAATCAATTTAGGGAATTTTTAGATCATTGTTATTCAGCACACACAAATTTGTAGGTCTCAAATGTATACATACACGATATATGTACCACACTGACAACTGTATGTACAGCTATTATTACTTTGTAACTAACTAATGGATTAGCTAACTAACTAACAAATTAAACTAACTAACTAACGGATTAGTTAACTGACTAACACTGTTATATAATTACACAATTGAATTATAATTCCAAATACCCTCCCCCCCCCCCAAGCTGGACGGACTGAAGATATTCAGTACTCCAAGCTTGGATAAAAGGAAGACATGCTGGGGTCGACCAACAGCCTCGGTTAAGAGATCAGCCTGTTGATCTTCGGTGTTGATGTAGCTGGTTTTGATTAAGAAAAGTTGCACCTTCTCACGGATAAAATGGTAATCTATCTCAATATGTTTTGTCCTTTCATGGAAGACTGATTCGCAGCAATCTGAATGGCAGCCTTGCTATCACAATGTATGGAGGTAGGTGTTTGCAAGTTACTCCCAACTCCTTGAACAAATTAGCAGCCCAAACCACCTCCGCAGTTAGTGTAGCTAAACTTTGATACTCTGCCTCAACTGAGCTTCTGGAAACTGTGGTTTGTTTCTTGGACTTCCAAGATATCAAAGAATCACTAAATGTTAAGAGATAGCCAGTAGTTGACCTCTTGGTAATAAGACATGCAGCCTAGTCTGCATCACAATAACCAGTTAAAGCAGGAGATTTGTGAGAACTCATGAACAATCCCAAGCCTAATATGTGATGCTCCCAGATAATGAGGAAATAAATGTTGATATTGTACATACTTATACATAGAATATTGGAACCAATGGTTGTAGTAACAAAGTCTTGCAACCAGATTGGAGGCTAAGTGGATCTGGAAGATTGCCTTGCCCTATGAGCACCTGTGATTGTATCAGGAACAACAATGCTAGGTGTATCATCATGAACAACATTGCTTGGTGGATTTGCTGATGTATCAGGCTCAACTTGATCTGTAGGAGTAATGTGATGATCTACACAGTCCTCAATCATAGAGTTGTCTTCATCATAAACACCATTATCACTAGGTGGAAAAAATATAGGCAAATGTTCCTGCTCCTTCTGTTCAGTAAAAGGAAATGATGTTTTTTGAAAATAACATCTCTACTAACAACAAACTTCTTATGACTCAAGTTGTACACAATATAACCCTTTTGAGTAGAAGAGTACCCCATCAGTACACATGCATCAGCTCTGGGGGAATTGTCCTCCTTGATAAGTCTGGTGATATAGCAAAAACAATCAATGGTTTTTATGTGATCTAATCTTGGCTGTGAGCCATGAAATATGGCAAAAGGTGATTGACCTTGTAAGACCATAGTAGGCATTCTATTTATCAAATACACAACAGCTAGAACACATTCTCCCTAAAATCTAATTGGAATGAAACCTTGGAACCTAAGTGCTCTTGTCACTTCAAGAATATGCTTGTGTTTTCTTTGCACCACTCCATTTTGCTATGGAGTGTGTGGACAACGGCTTTCATGTATAATTTCCAATTATTCAAACAAGGATTTGCAGTCCTTATTAAAGAACTGAATTTCATTATCTGATCTAATCTTCTTGACACATTTATTGAACTGATTATGAATCAAAACAAGAAAGTTTCTCAAAATACCAAAAACTTCATTTTTGAATTTTATGAGAAACACCCATGTCATTCTTGAATGATCATCCAACAATGGTTAAAAAGAATCTAAAACCAGCATGAGTAGTAAATAAATCTATATGGTCCCTACACATCCATATGAAGTAAATCAAATACATTATCAGTTCTAGTCATACTTGAAGGAAAAGGAAGTCTAGTTTGCTTATAAAGAGGACAAACTGGACACTTACACATGTCTTCATCTACATTCTTTTTCAATAAAGATAGTTGCTTCAACACTCTTTTTAAAGGATGCCCAAGTCTGATGTGTCATAGTATTGTTATTGAATCCATTGAATGTGCCATATCATGTTCTACATGCATGACCTTCTCTGGAAGATGATTAGGGAAGTAGTAGAGGTCTTCTCTCTCCTTACCGATCCCCCTTATCCTTCTAGTCGAGAGATCCTGTAATACAAAAAACTCAGGAAAAAAATTCACAGAATATTTCAACTGCTTAGTCAACTAAGATACTGATAATAAATCAAACTTGAAATCAGGAACCACCAATACATTCCTTAATGTATCACCAGTTGGCAACTTGCAATTCCCAATATGTGTCACAGAAGTTATCTGGCCATTAGGAAAGTGTACTTTTCTTTCCATTGTTTCATTATTACTAGAAGCTGCATCTAAATTATTAAGTCTAGATGTCATATGGCATCTTGCTCCAAAATCAGCTATCCGTTCCCCATGTTTTTCACTAATTATGGGCACTATCTTCATATCATGTGCTGATAAAACAATAATAGAATTACCTGCTGCATAAGCCATGTTCTCTATTGTCTCTAAATTATCAAATGTCTATAGAATTCCGTTGTACTGATTAGGAGTAAATGTTAGTTGTGTTACTAAAAGTTGAGGATCATATCCTCCCTGCTTCATCTGCATAGAACCATGGGCTTGAGTATGTTGTTTTGAACTACCACATCCTCTTTGTCCCATATTTCTCGAACATATAGGTCCAAACTCATCTCTGTTATTTCTTTCAATATAAACATGATTTGCCATACCTTCTCCTGTGTTTAATCCACCTATTCCTGGTCCAACTTTTTTCTTGAATTTCCAATCAGCTGGATACCTAATTAGTCTATAACATATGTCCCTAGTATGCCCATGAAGCTTATAATAGTCACAGAATAAATGTGAGTTATTCTTCTGTCTAGAGTTGTTATAATTATTGTTACCAATATTTGGATGATTACCATTGCCACAATTTGTGTATCCTCCTTTTCCAGCATATAATGCGGCTGAGTCATAAGATGTCTGCCCTGTAGACCCATGGATACCTTTCCCTTTGTTTGCATACAGAACCACAGAATCAGACACATCTCCTATAATCTTAGACTCAGCTGTAACTTATTGGCTCTCATGAGAAATATCATACCATAAGCTTTACTCACATTAGGCAGGGGGTTCATCATTAAGATTTGGTTTCGAGCATGACTATACACCTCATTTAACCTCATCAGAAAGTAAAATAGGCTTAGAAATTGCATATGATCAACAAATATTCTCGATTTATCACAACTACAGATAGGAGGCGGGACTAATGCATCAAATTCGTCCTATAACAACCGCAATTTAGTGAAATAGCCTAAAATTGTCAAATTACCTTGGCTTAGTGTGTATATCTCTCTATGAAGCTGGTAGCTTCTAGATCCATCAACCTTATTGAACCTTTCCTTCAGATCTTCTCAAACTGTTGTTGCATCTGAAGCATACACTATCCCACTCAATAATTCCTTAGATACAGTGTTCATGATCCATGCAAGCACAAATGCATTGCATTTCTCCCATTGTTCTTCTAGTTCCGGCTTGTAATCTGATTTTTTGCAAGTTCCAAGGGAAAAACCCAGCTTACTCTTAGCATGTAGATTAATCATCATGGATCTACTCCATAATGAGTAGTTCTCAGCTTCTGTGAGTTGAACGGATGTTAACACACTCCCTGGAGTGTTCGATGGGTGGAGATATAGCGGATGGTTGTGATTTTTCTCGATTCCTTCAAGAGTATCAGTCGAAGTTACGACTCCAGCAGCATTCATTTGAGATGTTGACTCCATAGCTCCTCAAGCTCCTCATAGCAGCATTCTCCCATTGTTCTTCTAGTTCCGGCTTGTAATCTGATTTTTTGCAAGTTCCAAGGGAAAAACCCAGCTTACTCTTAGCATGTAGATTAATCATCATGGATCTACTCCATAATGAGTAGTTCTCAGCTTCTGTGAGTTGAACGGATGTTAACACACTCCCTGGAGTGTTCGATGGGTGGAGATATAGCGGATGGTTGTGATTTTTCTCGATTCCTTCAAGAGTATCAGTCGAAGTTACGACTCCAGCAGCATTCATTTGAGATGCTGACTCCATAGCTCCTCAAGCTCTGTTACTGGAGGTCTAGGATCAAAGAAATTGACAACTGAATCCTCAGATTCAGGGCTCTGATTCCATATTGAAGTTTAGAAAAGAGAGAATCAATTTGGGGAATTTTCAGATCATTGTTATTCAGCACACACAAATTTGTAGGTCTCAAATGTATATGCACCACACTGACAGTTGTATGTACAGCTATTATTACTTTGTAACTAACTAACAGATTAGCTAATTAACTAAAAGATTAAGCTAACTAACTAATGAATTAGTTAACTGACTAACACTATTACACAATTACACAATTGAATCATAATTCCCAATACACGAGAACTTCCTAAAACCTCCACTTTTCATCCAAATTCCATAAGTGATAGTATGACTCGTGCTTTGAAAATAATGGTCATACTTTGACTCATGGAAATAACCACATATAAGCTCCCAATATCATCTAGGCAGCCACAAGTCAGCAGACCACAACTCAGAGGACTAAGTGTGGTCCATTCTTTGGATCCATGGAAAGGTCGAGAAACCCTCGATACCACAAATCATGGTACGATCCATCCAGTAATCGATAGTGATTATTTTTTAATGAATTAAAAGTATTTTAAGGTATTTTTATCCTTTCATTTTTTTTTAGTTAATGCCACAATGATTTGGCTTATCCTAAGTAGGGTAAAAAAGAAGTAAATTATTCGATAGTAGCATGAGAATACAAGTAAAGAATATCAGGTGTCTATCAGAGTGACAAAAAGCTACTTTATCAACTCTCTAGTAGAAGCCTGGGACCAGGGGCAGATCCACGTAGCGTTTGTCGGGTGCTCAAGCACTCATTGACCCTAGAAAAAATTTGTGTATCGATATAAAAAATATACAAAAATTGTATAAATATGAAGATAAGCACCCAGTAAACAAGAAATCCTATGGGTGCTCTATGGTTCTCATGGTCATCCTAAGGCTCAAAGCAAGCCCTCAAATGAGTGATTGAATCTAACTGGCAGCACAATTTTTTTAACCTTAAAATACACCTGCTAGATGAGCACCCACTGTCTTTTAATCCTGGATCTGCTACTGCTTAGGACATAATAGGGTGGAAAGAGCAATCACGAGGATCTATGCTCAAGCAAGAATGAGTACTAACCAATCTCGATACTCAGTAAGAAAACAAGTAACTCAAGGTAAAGTTATATTAAGCACAAGTACTCATCACACTCCATCTGAATCTTCTCAATTACTCCCTGCATAAAAATCAGCCCAATCTAATGTTTTATAATTCATTTAAGACATAGCTCAACAGTAGATCGTCAAGAGAATCGGTCATCAACATCAAATTTATCAATTAAAGATCAATAAAGGAATATTTATAATTCATAGGTAACAATGATGTGCAGTATCATGCAATGTGAAGACAAGTAAGATTTTGCATGTTTTTCCTAATAATACATATCTACTTGAATCATCAGTCTAGGATTCATGGGAGATATATCGATCTATGCATCTATTACAATTCATATGATCTGATCCCAATTTTCTTTCAATATAAATCAGCCAAACCTCTTGTAACCTATCTCTTATTTTATTTCAAAGTGAATCTACTACGGATCGTATGGCGTATCCTTTTATTTTCTCTCAGCAAGAATCTACTATGGCTCGTGTGGCATGTCCTGTATTTTCTATCATCTCACAAATCATTAGCATAATATGGGTACAACATTAATGTAAATAGATATGTGCAAATACTCAATGAAAAAAATAAATGAGAGGAATATAACTTTCGTAATCACCAACCAATATAGAAATATCATCACAATATCATGAATAGGATGATACAACAACTAGAAACATTCAAGATAATGTTTATCTCACGAAACTAACAATTCCTTCTTTTACCATATTTTTATACTAATTAGAGTTCATTCAGTAGTTATCTAAGCATAAGATACGAAATGCTTCACCAACCCCCATTACTCCCAAGCATACAACGCAATATAATAACAAAGAGTTATAAAATCCACTTGCCTCAATCTAATTAAACAGTCAATCAATACTTGAGCTTTTTCTTTTGTCAGCTTCCAACTAAATATAATCTATTAAAATATGAAATTACAATAAGAGTACAACAATAAAATAAGTTTATTAATTTTGAAGATAGAGTCCAAAACAACCCAAAAATCTATTTCCATGAAAGTAGGAATAAATCTAGAAATTAATACATAAATATGTTATCAAAAATATTTGAAAACCAATAGTAAAAATCATTTTCAAAATAGTGTTGAAATCAATCCCTAGTCATCAATGTATTAGAAATTCATGTTATTGAGAAAACTCATGAAATTCAAATATCAAAACCAAGAATTAAATGTTAGAATAATAAAATAATTAGTGGAACATCAAGATTCTAAGTTATAAGTACTTACCCAATATATTCATCTTGAAATTCCTCTTTAAATTGTCCCTGTCGAACTCTCGGGTCTAAAACCAGTGAAACAAAGAGGAACATTAATTTTAAAATAATTTAATCTGCCCAAGTATTACTTTTGGCGATCACGATCATAACCCCATGAACATAAAGTTCAATTGTCTCCTAACCCTCTGCGATAGCAGTCAAGACCTTCTCGAATATGAAGATCAATAGACTCAACCCTTTATTGTAATGAATCTACAGGTCATTCTAAATTTTTTTAAAAAAAATTATCACTTTATCTCCTCTAATAGTTGTTATGTTTATTTGTTCTAACACTTAATCGAGAAATTGTAAAATTTATGATTTTGAGTTTTTTAAAGGTTCAAATTGTTCAAAAGTGATTTTTGGTACAAGTCGGAGAAATAAATCTCGGAATAGAATTTCGTCAGTTTCACTTGCTTCGAAATGTGGAATTTGCTCTAACAGCATTTTGAATTTCTATTTTGGAGTTGTATTATGGATTCGAGGTCGTGAGTTGGAAGTTTGAGTCAGATTGGATAAAGATTTGACTTTGATTAACATTTTGAGTTCAAATGCTTGAATTGATGTCAATTTCATTGGATCCGAGAGGTGATTTTAGGCCTAAAATGAGTTCTGACGTAAATTTTTGGGGATTCCGAGAATATTTTGATATTTTCAGAACCTTAAGATTTCTAGTTGCGATTAATTGAATTCTAGATCCAGAAGACTTCAAATTTGATATTTGATGATTCTATTGAGTTTAGAACAACGAAATTAGTAAGGTTGCATATATGGTTTAAGTGTATGGAGTTCCAACAAATTTTGAGGGTTAATACCGAGCAGAGTATTAATTGATTCAAGTTTATTGGTGCTTAGGTTGCAGGTTCTGCTTTAACATTGTCTTGGTCGCTTAAGCAACCACTACTAAAGCTTTCACATAAGCAATGCCCTACTAGGTGATGTTTGCTTAAGCAGTCAAGAACCATCACCTAAGCGATCTGTTATCCACTTTAGTAGCACTCGCTTAGTTGGTGGGTTCTTCAAAAGCAACTCTTTGGCTGCTTAAGCGGTATTAGATATCATTTTTTAGATTGATTTTAATATTTATTTCTTATTTGATATTTTTGAGCTCTGAAAATTATATTATGGCGATTTTGAAGTGATTTCAAGAGTTACTCATTAGGCTAGTGATTTTGAAGTGTATTTTCAAGGATATTTTTTTTTTATTTTCTTCTTAACTATAGTATGCTGTAAAATAAATAAAATAAATACGATAAGTTGATGATAACAAGATATATAAAGCACGTTAATGCATATTATAGTAATTCTTGTGTAGAATATTCTAACTCTTGCAACATCCAACCCTACTATTTTTCATAAAGACATGAAAGTAACTCTTCAAAAATTTTGAATGAAGTTCAATACTTAAGGAGCACTAACAAGGTTAGAAATTTTGTTTTGAATATTGAAGAGGCTATGGACTAGTACAATATCATTTGAGCACAATAATAAGTATAACAGGTGCATTTGAAGTGATATAGTATTATGTTCAGGACACCCAGATACCCCCACACCTTCGCGAAGGCGAAGGTTTGTCCGTGAAGGCGGAGAATAAAAATGGGTTGCACCAGACACCCCCATATCAGCAATTGTCAAAATTTAAAATGGACCCCCGAAACTCATCTGAACTCAAAATTTGATAAACCTTATATGTATCCATATCAGAAACAGCGATTTGGACTCAAAGAAATTATAGAAATTCGATTCTGAGATCTCCAAGACATATTTACCAATACAAGTCAATAAAACTAGTTTAAGACTTAAAATATTAAAACTGCCCTCGGAAACTCCAAAAATTATGACGAGATTATTTTACCATTTGTTTCACCATCTAGAGCTATTGGAATTGTCGGAATTCCAATCTGAGCTTCCAAATCACAACTTTGAGTCTAAAAACCTCATTTTAATTCCAAATTCAGTTATGCAACTTCTTGTAGTTCAGTTTTCACATTCCAGAGCTAATGGAATTGACGAGTCCCCTATGCAACCTTGAAACTCAGAATAACACAAAAACTCTCTTTTTCAACAACTTAACCTTTCAAAAAGATCAAAACTCATATTTTTCAGCTTTTAAAACTCAGGATTTCTGTTCTAACCATTCAAATAGTTCAAAGTAGGCGCAAAGCAACTTTTGAGGGTAAAACAGTAATTTTCACAGATAAAATCAAAATGACCAACCAGGTCATTACAAGTGTAGTATCTATCCAATTCAAAATTTTCAATAACAATGTAATATTGTAAATCTTTTTTCGTAGTGCATCCATGAGTAACCCACGATGATTGAACAATTCAACTTAACATAAAAATGCAGAATCTCTCATACATCACCATTTATCACAGACCAAAATCAAATCTTTAGAAAAGTAGGCTATACTCTTTCATAATCTTGTGTCAAGTCATCCCATTTTACATTGTCACTACTAAACTTAAACCAAAATATCCATAAAACCGTCAATATTTAACCAAGGATTTATATATGTTGTCTCTTTTCTTAACTTCTATTTATCATACAATGCTACTAGGATGTTCAAATCCTTAACCTATAGACATGATTCAATCCTAAATGCCCAAATTCTTTGATGTCCAAGACTCTTGTACTTTTTCTAAACTATTTATCTTTTTTTTTCGGTAGCGTATTTATCATTATTATTCTTGAGTCAAAACACCACAGTAGATTGTCTTCTTACGCTGCACCAAACTACTCAAATGAAAATAGCATTTTAGGTTTTCCATAATCAAAATCAATAGAATCTACAACTGAAATTATGTACAAGTTCGTTCAAATGCTTAATAACCAACATAATCAATCATTTTATTACCTAACCAATCCATTTTTTAGCTCACAATGAAGTAACCAGTCCCTAAATGGATTTCTGAAAATAAAATTTAGACTTAAACACATTAATACCCCTATTGAGTTCCATCACTATGAATTTTATTATGATCAATTCCAAACTTCAGCATCCGTAGTAACAACTAGCTGATTTTTTGAATGTGACTGTAACATCAAACTCCACTACATGAGTAGATGGCATAATTGATAACTCCTTAGAAGTCAGTATTTACACTTACAATCAATATCTCCATCCTTGTATATTACTAGTAACATATCAGAATGTCCACTAGATCCATCACTAGAACACATCATACCTATCAGAAAGTTTGTATTCAAATAGATCATATTTTTCTTCCTATACAATAATTGTCATACATTAGCGAATGTAAGACCCCACAAATTAGGAAGTACGAAAATGCAGAAAAATATGAAATATGAAAAATTGCTAGGGCAAGGCATGAGACTTATTTATGGATCATAGTACAAACCACAGGTCATAGACAAGGCTCGTGGATTGGGGTCTGGATTGGTGAAATTTTAGATTTTTGGATCTTAGGCTATGAATATGCCGGACGAGTTATAGTTAAGTTTACAAGTTGTAGAATGGTCTCGTGGTCTGGCTCTTGAGTTATAAAATTTTCTAAGTGTGGGACAACTTTACGAGGGGTCTTTACTACCCGTAGAATAGTATACGAACCGTAAGAGAGATTCATAGATTGAATTTCAGAGATAATTTTAGAGGGTCCAAAATACAGTCAGGATAAAACTTCCTAGTTACGACTCTAATTCAAGCTACGAGCCATATATGGGGTCCATGGATTGACCCCAAAAACTTTTAGTAAAGGATATTTTTTATATTTTATTGCACCCTAAGTGCAATACTACATTATTTTAAGCATAAACTCTACCCACATCATATCCATTATTCCCCAATACTCTCATTTACTCTTCACTTAAAGATTTCTTCAAATTTCTCCAAGGCTTTCAACTCTCCAAGGCAAGAAGAAGAAAGTTATGGTTTTCAAGGTTTCTTTCCCAAACTTCAAGCTTCAAGTCCTTTCTTTTGGATCATCTAATTAAGGTATGTGGATTTGATTTGTGGACTCTTTCCATCCATAAAATCTAAGTAAATTTCTTACTTCATTAGCTTCCAAGTATGGATATTTACTAAATGCATGGCATCTCTTCAAACATTGATATAATAACATATTTTCAGTTATGTGAGCTGTGCAAGGTGCTACGTTATGAAATTGGTAATTTTACAAGATGAATTTCATATTATCATATCTAGGGTTTTTGAATAATTATGGTAAATTATTTGAAAATGATTTAAATTGATTAGTTTTAATGTGGTTATGTTTGACCGTCTTATGATTGCATGCTTTTAAAGACTTATATACAACAACCTACCAAGTCTCAAAGCTAAGTTCCACGATAAAGCACGTATTTTATGATGAAGGCTTTCACGATATGTTATGAAGGTTTATAAAAACTTGTAAAGTGATTTATGAAGCCCTTATTATGATGTTTTACTGATGGACCCTCTTATGAAAGGATGATTGTCAATAGAAGGAATTACTAAGTTAATGAGTTATTCCTATTATGATAATGTTTATTTTTTTAATCTTACGAATGAATGATTGTTTACTGGATATGTTGTTATTGTTGTTGTTGTTGTTGTCGTTGTTGTTGTTGTTGTTGTTGTTGTTGTTGTTGTTGTATGAACGAATAATTGTGCTTATGTCTAAAGTATTTTGTGGGACTAGACTTAGAACTAAATAAGGCTTGAGGTAGGGGCTCGACGTACGAGGTCATTATATAAAATCTGGTTTCACAATTACGTGCCATCGTAGGATTATACGCCGATATGGCTTAGCTAGTCCACATATAGTATCATGTTCATGACACCCAACTAGTGGGTAGAGTTCTATCTTGGCCAGTAGACTCCTCTTTCTCCAATGTAGAGGCAACATCAAAATTCCATATAGTAGCCGCATGACCTTAGATGTCGGTTATGGTATTCTCCCACATAGTTTGATATATGATGAGTTATGACAATCATGTTATTTTGAAGCATATTTTAAATAATGTATTGATCATTCATCACATATTGAGCTTTACTTTTGACTTATGACTATGCATATTGCTTATTATGGTTTCATTGTTGCATTGAATTCCACATACTTAGTACACTACATAATACTAGTGCAAATTTTGCCTACATAATGTCACCATATAGGGTATGACGATCAACTTCCTCTTCTCACTCGTGATTGACTTATGGATTGAAGACTTTGCTTCATTGGTGAATCCTCTGATTCGAGGACAGAAGTCTTAATCCCTAGCTTGATAATTTAGGACTATGACACTTTGTTCCACTTAAATACATATATTTGAGGGTGAGCTTGGGACATATCTAAGCCCTTACCCTACTTATGACTTAGAGGAACTCTTGGACATATTAATACGTATATATTGTCATGACTCTAGTTTCTCATATTTATGTTGATATTCTCTTAGACCCTACCCCTTAGTTTTCACTTATTTATTGTCCATATCAATGATGTGCTTAATAAATACTATGAGGCTTGTTTGAGGTACTCTAAGTTCTTCATTCACCATTTCACGTCCAGATCCTATGCTTGGATTGTAACATAAAATTAGTTTTATCTCTAACAAAGCAATATGTACCCTTTTTTCACAAATCAGATTGATAATATAAGTAACATAACCCATCAACGTAACTAAGTGAACACATATACCATCATATTAGTCATACTTTAATTTTTTTGATGTACACCCACTTCATGAAGCCACAGCAGAAGTTTTAATCTCAGTTAGCACAACATCATTCTCAGCCTATACTAAGTAACCCATTCTTTTTATAACAAATCCAACAACTGTAGCCTCAAAATTATATGATCATCATATTGTCATTCCTTTAACCATATCGTCCAAATTATAAATCACTTTAGCCATCTAATAAGCCATGCAAGTACCATCCTTGTCGTTGAATGACTAATCAGAAAGGTTCGGACGTTCATGATATCTTTAATCAAATTTCATCTTCTGATACCTTATTTTCAAAATACATCATCTAACTACAACCTGTCCCAATTTCTTCAAATTATGGAGCAGTCCAAGGCTGACCATACATCTTTCCTTCAAGTTCATTGCCTCTTACTCAAAATCAGATTTAATTCCAAAACAATGCGGGGCATCTCAAATATATGCATGAACTACCACGTACGAACCCTCAGTAAAGTGACAGAATAGAGCGAAGCGATTAAGAATTAGATAGGATCAAGAATATACAATAAAGAGTCAAAAAGTCAGGATTTTCTTCCTAATAATCACCATAGCCCCTTGAAGATAAGCAGTAGGTGTCTCTGCACCAATCCTTGAGACACTATTAAATTAGAATTCAATTAGACAAAACCAGGATAATTTTAAGGCACTAAAATATCAAAACAACCTCAGGACACTCAAAAATCATACCAAAGCTCATTGTAAAAATAAAATCACCTTTCAGAATCATTCAAACTATCAAAAATCCAATTCAAGCACTCGAACTCAAAACATTAATCAAAGTCAAACTTTGGTCAAATTTCAACTTAATATCCATCTTTCAAATATACATATCAACTTCAAATCTATTTTGGTAGATCAATTTCCATATTTTGGAACTGATAGAATTGATTGAACTCTATTCTAAGACTCAAATCTCCAAATGACTCTAAAGCTCAAAATTGGACAGATTAAGCCTTTAAAATTCAACTCTTTAGCAAAAACTCAATTTTTTCACAAAACTTTCAAAACCAAACTCGAAATAATTATTTGGAGGGGTAAAATAATATTTTTTAAAAAAATATGAAAAATGACCTTCAAGGTTATTACATATAACTTGTCAGAGTAAAGAACAAACTTAACTTACGGATATGTCTAATCTGCCTTCTCTGGGGCAAGTGGGGAGTCATTCTAATTTTAGAATAATTTTATCCTACCTTGGCCATTTATTTTATAGGGTTCAAGTGATTCTAAATTCCTACTCAAATCGGTGCTCAATACTACTCTAAAAAATATAGTTTATTATGCTGATAATTTAAGTTGATTCACTCATTCGACTCATTTAGTCTCTTTAGTCTTAGAGCAGCTTTAACTCTTCTCAGCGCACCTTTTCTTTTTTAAAGATGCGATCTCAACTCATTGAATGCATAGCAATGTAAGTTTACTTTTCAACTCAATTATAAAATAAATATTTAAAGGTATTCAAACATATGCTCCAAATATGACTATAAGACTTCTTACTTAATTCATGCTAAAAAAAAGTAAATCTAGAGATTTCTCTAACTCAACTCATGCTCAAATTCTTGTTCAAGAAATTGATGAAAATAGTCATCTTCAAACTCAAGACAATGCATGAAATAATTAAATGCAAAATACTTTAAATCACTTTAAACTCTGAAAATCATGCATAATGGATAATAATACAAAATACTTTTACTAACTAAATATCTCTTCTAAGAGCTAATATGTTGTGCTTCCTTTGCGAAATCACCATGCTTTTTTAAAAATCATGTAATGCGCATGGAATGTTCGAGCTTTCTAAAGATGCTTCTTTTACAGATAGCTCTGAAATATTTTTGCTTTACTGAAAATGATGCACAATATATGGCAATATAAATCTTTCATCTCAACTCAGTTAAGGTTCATGTGAGAGGTAAGCATGAACAATAACCAAGAACTGAACTATATAAGAAATCATAACTTTGACGATAAAAAATTTAATTTAATAATAAAGAATAGTAGAAACTCAAATTTCAAGAAAGATTGTATTAAAATCCTCGGTAAAACTTTAACAACTAAAAGTAGCTATAGAGCATGAGGACAAAATTAGTCTAACACTCTAAATAGCCTTATATACAAGAAAAAAACTAGATTCTTGAAGAACTTTAAAGAAAATGCTTGAGTATCCTAGCTTTTCTCCTTTTGAAAGCTCGTTCTAAGTCTGGAGAATTTTTTTTTAGAGTAATGAGGTCCATAGGTAATGTATAGGGACTAAACCATTGAGTTTAAACTTTAAAAAAAAAAGACTAAAATAAACCCTCTTAAAACATTGCCAAGGTTGTCCACAAGGTCATCTACAGTCCATAGAAGCTTCTACGGTTGGTAGATGCTAATTTATAGAAGCTTGATAGAGTTTTGGGGTCCTAGAACTCATTCTACAAGCACAAACTACAGTTTGTAAAAGATTCTAGGACTGTAGTTGGGTCCATAGGAGTTTGGAGCCAAAAATTAACTTGCAAGACTTGTTCCACGAGCTAAAAGTATGGTTCAGTAGACCCATATAGGCCCATAAGTCAAGGTCATAGAATTTGTCTTCAGAAAACTCTATTTTGGTAGTTTTTAGTAAATTAATCATAACATTTTTACTTTGAACACGAAATGAAGCAAACTTTGTGGCATTAGAAAAAGGACTCAGAGACCTTTAATTTGATAGGTCTTAGTCTACCTAATTCTTTATATGTTGAGAGTTATGATCATTCAAATTTAATCTTTGTATAATCTAATGCGAAAAATTTAATCTGTAGGGAGGTTTTAAACTCGATTAAGTACTAGAGATCTCTCATGACCCTAAACCACTTCCAATGCATTTTCCACATATAAGAATGAACCTTAAAACATTAGAACAAGCAAGTCATCACTAGGTTTAAGCTTCTAAACTTATAATGAAAAAATTAGGATATTAAGAATAAAGTTGTAGGGTGTTACAATATCGTCACCTTGGGATCAGTCATCCTCAAATGAAGGTCAGACTGAGCTGAAAGAGAAATTAAAGGGCTTACTCTTACTATTTTTCCAACTCATGAATTTGTCAACTAACATAGACAGGATTGATTCATATTAGGAGTTTGGAATTTTTTCTTGGCACAAACGATATGAAATTGAACATAGGTTATCCTTTTTTGAAGCATTCAAAATAAAACATAGGTGTTTTGAACAATATGGCAAACAAATTTTAAGCCTAGAAACATTTCTCGACTACATTCTTCTTTCTACGTACAACACTTCATCAGTTGTAACTCATAGTTCCCACAAGGGTGCATATGATTACTTCCATCAAGGTCTAAGTCTAACTGCATAATCTTACTATGGTCAAGTCTAACTCTAAGGCACATGGTATTAAACATAAAATGATCATGCTAATCTAAACTACAAGATTCATGCTCTATACCTCCGTAGGGAATTTCATCCTACAGTTCTACTCTTTACCACCACCTTCAACAAACCTTAATTCCAAATCAAGAAGCACATAGTACATTCATCCACACGCCATAAACACCACATTTAAGTCTAATACTATAATCATTCCATGGACTCTAAGTAACAACATCTCATCTTGCTTTTTCTTGATATTTATAATCTTATCTTAGATGGAAAAGCACACCACTACTACCATAATAAGAAATATTAATCTTCTCCTATTTATCAATACTCAATTATTATTAGTAGTATCACTATCAAAATTGAAGAAAGATCACTGGAGGGGCTCGGAGCAGGAGATTTAGAGTATGATTCATTTGAGAAATTTTAATATACGGAGATTCATAACATACATTACTTCATGAGCCACTGAGGATAAATCACAAATTCGCAAAATTGAGCATACTATGGGACCTGAGTTCTTATATGAATGACTTCATATCATGAGACTGTTATTCGAAACTCCATGGAGATAAATTTGAGATCATGGGCTAAAATCTTTGTTGCTTATTCTAGAACTGGGCATAGATTTGAATATGTCTGAAATGTATGAGAATAGGTCATAGACATAATGTTGATATATAAGATCTCAATAGAGTGTTATAATAATTGAAATTTGAGAAATGGGCTAGAGTAGGAGTGGACTAATTATTATAATTTTTAACATATCACTATCTGACTCTCATCACTTGACTTGGCTCCTTACCTTATCATCCCCTCCCCCCCTCCCCCATATCTAAAGCTAACACTCTAAGGCTATGAACCTATTACATATTCTCTAAGATAGTTTATATTTATTTTATTCTAATACTTTCAGAAACATCAACCTCGTGTCTACTAAACTCTACAACTTCAGAGACTAAGATTTCTTATAAGACTTCTTTTGAAGATGCTTCTTTTAACTTCATCCTACTATAGAAATCGTTACATAATCGCTACTTATATTAGCTTATAAGGACACTTTATTTAACTCTTGATAATCTGACTGCTCCTTCTTATCCATCTAATAGCGCTCTTCTTAGATCATATCTTGTTGAAGCTAGTTCAGTTAGCTAGGGTAGTTAGTTATACAGATCAGTTAGTTAGTTGTAGCATTAACTAATTAGTTGTGTTATTAGTTGATTAGTTAGAATTGGTGTTGAGATACAATCCTATAAGTGAGGGTATATAATTAGAATAGTGTGGAGTTAATTGGTGTATAAGAATACACAATGTATTCATTTGTAAAGTTAGTTGAAGAAATAAAAAAAATACACATTCTTATATTTGTTTTCTTCTTCTCCAAAATCCAAACTGCTTTTCGAGTGAGAAGTGGATTTCTTCATGGTATCAGAGCCACGAAGGAGGATTGATTCAACAATTTAATCATCCCTTTCAATGGTTGATTCTACAGCAAATGTTGCTACCAGCAGTATCGATCCAGTGGAAACTCTAAATCAAATAGAGAGGAAGCAAAATCATCCTCTCTATCTTCATAGTTCAGATACTCCGGGAAGTGTCCTCACTACCGTATAGCTTACAGAGATGAAGAACTATTTTTTGTGTAGTAGATCCATGTTGATTCATCTCTGTGCAAAGAACAAGCTGGGGTTTGTGCTTGGAACTTGCAAGAAAGGTGACTAAAAGGGTGAAATGGAGGAACAATGGGAGAAATGTAATGCTTTTGTACTTGCATGGATCATGAATGTTGTGTCGAAGGAACTCCTCAGTAGCATTGTTTATGCAACTGATGCAACCACGGTCTGGCCTGACCTAAAGGAGAGGTTCGACAAGGTAGATGGATCTAGAGGATATCAGTTACACAGGAACATTTGCACAATCAACCAAGTTAACATGTCAGTTTCTGCTTATTTCTCAAAGCTGAGGTTACTCTGGGATGAATTTGATGCACTTGTTCCTCCACCTTCATTAAGCTGTGATAGATCTAGAAATTATATTGATCATTTAGCATGTCTGAGATTATTTGCTTTTCTGATAGGATTGAATGAGGTGTATGCTCATGCTAGAAGCCAAATTTTAATGATGAGTCCTTTACCTGGCGTTGAAAAGGCTTATGCAATAATCATGGCAGATGAGAGTCAAAGATCAACTGCCAGCCTTCATTCAAATACCAACTTGACAGAACAGATTGCATTATATGCTGGGAAGGGAAATGTTAACTCTCACTCAGGAAACAACACATCAGAACAGACTACCTTGTATACAGGGAAAGGGAATTTTCCTAAGAAATTTTAGTCTAAGAAGAAGAACTGGGATCAAATCTGTACATATTGTAAGCTTCAAGACCATGTAAAGGAGGATTGTTATAGACTAAATGGATATCCTTCTGACTGGAAGTTTAAGAACAAACCAGGACAATTGATACAGAATAATAGGGGTCCTAATGCAGTGAATCATGTAGCTGTCACAAGGAATGAAATGGAAGTGAGAGATGATTTTGCTCCTGCTGCTTCCATGATAAGGGGGAAAGGCATTGAATCTGGTTCAATCATGTCCACACAACCTACCTTCACTCCAAGTCAGTATAACAGGATCTTGCAGATGCTTGAGAGGGATGAGACAGGTTCTACCTTTAATAGGGAAGCAGACAATGTAGCAAACATGGCAGGTATGATCACATCCAATGTTTTCTCTGCACATAATGATAACACACATGTCACAGATAAGAAGGGAAAAGAAAGCTGGATAACTGATTCAGGTGTCACTTGCCATATGACACACAAACTGGATATGCTATGTCATGCATATAGTTGTGCTAACAAGGTAGTACATTTACCTAATGGTGAGGTAGCACAAGCATCACATACTGGTTGCTGCAATACTGTTAAAGGAAGTGCATTAGATAATGTATTGGTGGTACTTGCATTCAAACATAACCTGTTGTCAGTATCTAAGCTAACAAGACAACTCAACTGCTCAGTTAACTTCTTTCCTGAGTTCTTTGTACTTCAGGACCTCTTCAATGGAAAGGTGAAGGGGATTGGTAAGGAGGTACATGGACTGTACTATCTTCCTGCTGCATTGCAAGGTGATTGAGGCAAAAGGGATCAGGCAATGGTGATGACACACACAGACAAGCTGTTGTGGCATAATAGATTAGGCCATCCCTCTGTAAGAGTGATGCAACATCTATACTTAGACAAGAATTTTAGTGATAGTGATAAGTATAATAAGTGTTTTGTTTGTCCACTTGCCAAGCAAACTAGATTGCCTTTTCAGTTGAGTGTATCTAGAGCACATGTTGTTTTTTATTTGATTCATTTGGATGTATGGGGACCTTACAGGATTGCCACTCATAATGATTTCAGATTTTTTCTAACCATAGTTGATGATCATTCAAGAGTATGCTGGTTATATTTGATGAAACTGAAAAATGATGTATTCTCAGTTCTGAAATCTTTCTTGACACTAGTAAAAACTCAGTTTGACAAGCAGGTTAAGAGGATAAGGACTGATAATGGGAGTGAGTTCTTTAATAATGAATGTTGTAATCTGCTGAAGTCCCTTGGTATTGTTCATGAATGTAGCTGTCCATACACTCCTCAACAAAATGGGTGGTTAAGAGAAAGCACAGGCACATACTTGAAGTAGCTAGAGCAATCAGATTCCAAGGAAATATTCCTATTAGATTTTGGGGTGAATGTGCATTATCTGCTGCTTATTTGGGATACTCACCAACTCAGAAAGGATACTCGCTTTACAATATGTCTCAAAGAAAGTTGATTGTTAGTAGAGATGTTGTGTTCAAGGAAGATGTCTTTCCTTTCAAACAGACACCTGGTAGCCATAAGTCATTATTCCCTACTGAACCAGCTGCTGCAACATTGGATGATTTTCTCAGTGTTGATGAAGATAGAGAGATGTCAGTACTCAATCCTGCAGATAACACGGACTCAGAAAATGCAGTCGCAGATGATAATTTCCCAGGATCAGAGGTCATTCCAAATGAAGGATCAGCTGCTCAACCTGATACATGACCTGTTTCTTAGTTTGATGATTCTACCACTGCAGCTGAACTAATATCTACAAGAGCTGAGGAAGTTATGACAAAAAGATCTGCCAGAAATCCTCATCCCCCAATCTGGATGAGGGATTATGTGACAACCAAATCTTCTCATCACTCTCAAAGCAACTATGTATCTTATGATCACTTCTCACCTCAGTATAAGGCTTATCTATCTGTGTTTTTCAAAGAAGTTGAGCCAAGGACTTTTGAGGAAGCAATCAAAGATGACATGTGGATACATGCTATGCAACAGGAAGTGCAAGCCCTGGAGGAAAATGGAACCTGGAAGATAGTTGAACTGCCTAAAGGAAAACATGTTGTTGGGTGCAAGTGGGTATTCAAAATCAAGTACAAAGCTGATGGAGAGGTTGATAGATTCAAGGCTACATTGATAGCCAAGGGGTACAGCCAAACTGAAGGATTTGATTACCAAGAGACATTTTCACCAGTGGTAAAAATGACAACAGTTAGGTCCATAATTACATTGGTTGCTGCTCACAACTGGAATATTTTTCAAATGGATGTGTATAATGCATTTCTACAGGGGGACTTACTTGAAGAGGTGTACATGGAATTACCTAAAGGATTCTACAAGGCTGAGAAGGGTAAGAATTTTGCTTGCAAGTTGGTAAAATCTATGTATGGTCTTAAGCAGGCTTCATGGCAATGGAATGCCAAATTAACTGAAGCACTGCTGACTTCTGATTACTCACAGAGCCATATGGATTATTCCTTGTTCACCAAGAGAAGGGACGGTGGATTAGTGATAATTTTGGTGTATGTTGATGACCTGATGATTATAGGAAATGATACAGGGTTGATTGAAGAAACTAAACATGTTCTACACAAGCACTTTAAGATCAAAGACTTAGGTGAACTCAAGTACTTCCTGGGCATTGAATTTCTGAGGTCCAAGGAGGGTATTGTGATGAACCAAAGGAAGTA
>JAOTQR010093305.1:0-31820 GCA_025774065.1 Solanum ossicruentum | reverse complement strand
TCCACTTTAGACCTGATAATGACACCCATTAATAGTCTAATAATTCAGCATCTTATCCTCCAAAATTGGGCTTAATTTTGTCTCAAATATGATGGACCTTTGCTGCCAATTTTCAACTTTGTTCTTAGTTGGTTTTGGGTCCAAATGGCCAATTTGTTTGTTGTGTACTTAGGACGTTTTTAAATTCTTCTTGGACTAAAAATAAGGTCCATTTATGATACTAAAACATGGGCCAAAGTTATACCCTTAACACAAAATTTATTCATAATCGAACTTGAACAAATTCAATGTTGAGCCTCGTCTCCGTTTAGCTATCAATTTTAAGCCAAGAAAGTAGGTGACTCACCTACTAAATTATTAAGTCATCCAATAACCTCAATTCTTTACTTAGTTTAGGGTTGATATATCCTCAATTTAGCACCAACACATATATATCCTCGACCCTCTTAAGCATTTAGACTCACATATTGCTCATTAACGCGAGATTCAAGCACTTTCAAGAATTGATGCTAATTTGACCAAACCATAACATGATTCATTTACATAACATTAGTATATGTAAAATGTGGGGTGTTACACCTATGGCCCAGCAGAGTTGAAAGATTAATTAAGGGATTTGCTGGAGAAGGGTTTCATAAGGCCTATCATGTCACATTAGGGTGCACCGGTGTTGTTTGTAAAGAAAAAGGATGGTTCCCTTAGAATGTGCATATTACCGGCAACTCATTAGAGTCACTATAAAGAACAAGTATCCTCTACCAAGGATAGGTGATATTGTTTATCAGCTACAAGGGGCTTGTCACTTCTCTAAGTTTAATCTTCGATCCGGATACCACCAAATGAGGGTGAGGGAGTATAGATTCCCAAGATGACTTTTCGTACTAGGTATGGGCACTTTGAGTTTGTGGTAATGTATGTTGGTTTGACTAATACACCGACAATATTTATGGATATCATAAATAAGGTCTTTAAACCCTACCTTGATATATTTTTAGTAGTCTTTATAGATGATATCTTTATTTATGCCCGTAGTGAGGAAGAACATGTGAATCACTTGAGGATGGTGTTACAAAATTTTGAGGGATGAGAGGTTGTTTGCCGAATATGAAAAGTGTGAATTTTGGTTGAAAGAGGTTGTATTCCTAGGGAATGTGGTGTCGAGTAATCTCTTTAAGGTTGTAATGACCCCAAAAAGTGCCCAAAAATGTGCCTCGGAAGTGCCCGGTATAGTAATTTCCATATATCTCAAAATTTGTACATGAGATCGAAAATTTGACTTTATATTCTTGATCAGGGGGTCATTTTGAGTGGAAAATAGGTCTAAAGCTGATTTAAGAGCAAATGATTAGCAATTTCACTTTTCACAATTTCGCTTATCTAGTATCTATTCGTGATGGCACCGTGACGTGCCTCCATCGCAAACATGTGCGAATTCATCCTCCGCAACAAGTCTGCGTCGCTGACCAGACACAGACCTGTGTAATTCTTTCCAATCATTTTTCTTATTGTCCAAGGCTTTTAAGTCTTGTGCCTTAGTGTTCCCAAATGTGAATATACCTATACTTAGCCCTTTTGCACCGACATATCATTCTAAACATTCCCCAATACTCACTCAAACACTTAGCCAATATTTCACCTCCTAAATTCAAGTCTCAAAACCCTTTCTGGATCTTAAGGATTGCACTCAAGCTTCAAGTCTCCATCTTCAATCTTCATCAAGTTCATCTCAAAAGCTAAGGTATGTGGGTTTCTTTCACCCGCGATGCCCAAGCTTCCTTTTCTTAAAATTGCATGATTTAAAGTTGATTTCCTCATGGATCTTATTTATTATGAAAATCATTGCACACTGTGTTGGGGTTTATGAAATTGTGACTGTTTTACTATGTTTTGAGCTATGAATCTATGATCTAATGTAAGATTTGTTGAAGGGTTTTGATGTATATTGCTTGAGGGTATTTGCCTAGTATTTATTGAAGGTTTTACATTGAATTTCCTGGAATGATTTCACTCTTGAATTGCATGATTTTACACTAGCACTACACATCCTCTTAGTGTTAGATAAAATGTCTGGTTATGGTTTCTTAAGGAATTGAAGGTCCTATTCATGTCTTATGAGACAAATAACTATATGATGATGAAAGGGAATGTATGTATATTATGATAAAAGGAGTGTATATAAATGGTATTATCTCTATAGTGTTGGTGATGACCAAGCCTACCTCGGGGGTTATAGGCGTGGGTAACCTTGTTGAGGTATTAGTACCTCAATCGCCTAATTTTGGGGGTGGTAGGCCTGGGTAACCCTATTGGAGATTTGTACTCATCAACCTTGTTGGTATTGTACCCATCAACCCATTAGGAGGTTCATACTCCATCGACCCATTGGGGGGTTTGTACTCCATCAACCTCATAAAGGAGTTTGCACCTCATGCACCAATCCAAGGGGGTTGTAGGCCTTGGATCGCACTACAATGGTCACTCTTTACACCTATATTATGTTATATATAAGCATGATTTTACTTCAAGCATCATTCACACATGTCATATTACTATATGCTAATCATTTCCTATGCTTATGCATTTCGATTATGAACTTATCAATTGTTGCATTTCATCCTACATACTTAGTACATTCAAATGTATTAAAGCATATTCTATGCCTACATGATGTCACCATGTAGGAACCAGTACGCTGCTTGATCTTCCTCGTCCTCCACATGGCTAGTTCGATTGTTTTACAAGCTTGTTAGTGAGTCCTCCATTTCGCAGACGTTACTTATGAACTCTTGCTATGTATTAAGACTAGCTTTCTTTTGGTTATGTATTGACTATGAGGGTGGGCCTGGTTTCTTGTCTTGCGCCCCGCGCTCTTATCTATATAGTAGAAGGGTTGTTTGACATGATATATATATATCTAAGTTATGAATCTTGACTCTCTTGTTTCTTGATGTTATGACATGAAGGTTTACCCTTAGTCCTAATTCCTTGCTGATGTCTATTTCTCAATATCATTTAATTGCTTCCATGGCATTGGATGTGTAATGATAAGCTATGAGGCTTGGTTAGGGTTCTTTCGGGTTTCTTATTCGCCAATCACGACTAGTCCCTAGGCTTGGGTCATGACAAAGATGGTATCAGAGCACTAGGTTGTTATAACCTAAGAGTCCAACACACCGCGTTGATTAGAATCTTATTTATGGTTGTGTTGTGCACCACAGCTTTGAAGAGGAGGCTATGAGAAGTTTTAGGAAATGTTTCCCTTCTTCATGTTCTAAGTTTTGCTATAGAGTTGAAGTAAGCTTTCCTCCCCATAACACTTGTTTCCTGCTATGTTAGATCATACCTAACACGAGAAGAAGACGAGCCCATACACCCAAGGAGCAACCGGTCAATGGAGAGCTTAGGGATGCTCTCACCCTTCTTGCACAAGTGGTGGCTAATCAAGCCAGTTAAGGGGCCCAAGCCCCTCATGCTCCTACACTAGCTTCTCAAGTGAGAGACTTTATGAGAATGAATCCCCCAGAATTCCATGGGTCAAAGGTGAGTGAGGATCCTCAAGAATTCATTGATGAGGTTTATAAGATTTTGTTTATTATGGGTTCTACGCCAGAGGATAAGGCAGAGTTAGCGGCTTTCCAACTCAAAGGGGTAGCACAAAGATGGTACAACCAATGGAAGGAGGAAAAGGGAGTCAACTATGTGGTGCTTTAGAAGGAGTTCAAGGTGGCCCCTTCCTTAATCGATTCTTCCCCCTTGAACTTAAGGAAGCTAAGTTGGTGGAATTTATGAACCTAAGACAAGGGTCCATGAGTGTGAGAGAGTATGCCCTTGCACCCTAGCCTTGTTGTTGAACATCCTTACCCTTGTTCCGGTAACGTGGGCAATCAATCACCTTGTGGCCTACCTCTCCATACCTAAAACAACCATTGGTATCCCTCTAACATGTGCCACCATGACCCTTACCGCATTTTGGACACATAGTATTAGGCACAACACCACCATCACCTTGGGTGCTTGGGTAGTCTTTGGCAAACCTTCTATTAGGAGCATTTGAGGACTCTTGGCCTTGATGAAACTGAACACCTTTGGGACTTTCAAACCTGCAATTAAGACGGGCTCTCTTGGCCTTGTTACCCCTTCTCTTTCTCAATTTCTCCCATTCTAATTGTTTCTCATAGATCATAAGGTAGGACAAGTCCATGTTACTAATAAAAGTAACAGCATGACAGTCATTCACCAAATTGGATACACCCATCACAAACTTATTCATTCTAGACCTCGAGTCGGCAACCAAGTATGGAGCATATTTAGAGAGTTGGTTGAACTTGAGGGTACATTCCCTCACACTCATAGATCTTTGCTTCAAATTCATAAACTCCATCATTTAGGCCTCCCTAAGCTCAAGAGGAAACAACTAGTTGAGGAAAGCCACCTTAAAATCCTCCCAAAGAATCATATTTTTGTTCTCTTTCTCCTCCTTCCATTAAGTATAACATATTTAGGCCACCCCCTTGTGTTGGTAAGCTGCCAACTCTGCCTTTTCTTTCAATCTAATACCCATAATAGTCAACACCTTATACATCTCATCAAAAAATTCTTGAGGGTCCTCATCCACTTTACACCCATAGAACTCCCATGGGTTCATCCTCATAAAGTCCCTCACCTGAGATGCCGAAGTAGGAGCATGAGGGGCTTGGACCCCTTGGTTGACTTAATTGGCCATGGCTTGAGCTAGCAAGGTGAGAGCATCCTAGAGCTCTACATGACCTGGTTGTTCTTCGAGATTGCGGGCTCTTCTTCCTCTTGTGTTAGGCATGATCTAAAAATGACAAAGAACATTCGTTAGAGAGGAAACCTTACCTAACTTCTATAGCACGACATATATATGAATAAGGGAAACATTTCCTAAAACGTCTCATAGTCTCTTAATCAACGTGGCGTATGGGATGTCAAGGATCATTAACAACCTCGTACTCTGATGCTAAGTTTGTCACTACCCAAGTCTAGGGCCTAGACGTGACACGGCAAATAAGGACTCGAAGGGACCCCAATCAAGCCTCTTAGCATATCATTACACATCCATGGTCGCAAAAGTAATAAAAAAAACAACAAGAGATAGTAAAAAAAGGAAATATGGGGCTAAGGGATATCCTTGATATCATAGAAACATAACAAGCCAATAGTGTAGCATTAATACGTCATAAGGTTCCAATAACACCTCTAATACATACATAAGAGCGGGAGCCAGGACAATCTCCTGGCTCACCCTCGTAGTCATAAGTTTCCAAAATAAGAAGAGTAAATACATAGCATAAATCAAGAGAAGTATGTCCTTGGAGTTGAGGACTCACCAACTTGCTTTGAGAGTAATCGTACTAGCCACTTGGAGGAGGAGGATGATCAAGTGGAGCTCCGATTCTTACATGATAATATCATGTAGGTATAGAGTCCGCATTAGTACGTTTGATGTACTAAGTATGTAAGATGCAATGCAACAAGAAATAGGCAACATAGGTGAAATGCAATATCATAAGCGATGGATAGCATGATAACAATATGACATGTATGAATGATGCACGAAGTAAAACATGCTTATATAGAACATATTACATGTGTAGAAAGAGACAATCATCATTGACCAAGCAACTTAGTACTTAGAATCCAAGGCATGCCACCCGCTTGGTAGGTGGATGAGGTATCTGCTCGAGATTGCCACCACCCAATAAGGAAGATGAGGTATATAGCCCTCATCTATGGTAGTACAGGATTTCCAACACCCGACAAGGTTGATACGGTATATACCCCTCATCTATGGTATGGTCACTTGCAACACTATAGCTACTTTCCATGAAATCAACACATTCATACATTACTTTCATCATCATAAAGTCACTTGTCTCATAGGTCGTGGAATAGATCATCAATAACTCAAGAACCCTAATCCAGATATTATTTCATCAAATACTTGGTGGGTGTGCAATACTACTATAAAATTATGCAATGCAAGAGTGAAATCATGCAAGAAAACTTGAAGTAAATCAACCCAACAATACTTAGTAATACCCTTATGCAATATACATTGAAAACCTTCACCAAATCTAAAAACAAATACTAGACACATAGCTCAAAGCATGCTTAAACAGTCACACTTTTATGAAACCTCAACATAGTTCATAGTCAAATTCATAGTAAGTAAGACCCATAAGAAAATCAACTTAGAAAAATAAAATTTTTGTAAAAAAAAAAAGCTAGGGCACCATTAGTGAAAGGACCCAATGGTTGAAACTCACATATCTCAACTTTGGAGAATTTCTTGACAAAGATTGGAATGGAGACTTAAAGCTTAAATGAAATCCTTAAGATCTGGGATGAGTTTTATCACTTGAATTTTGAGTGAGATATTTGTCTAAGTGTTTTAAAGAGTATTGGAGAATGTCCTGTATGATACGAAGGTGAAATCTGGCTAGTTATAGGTATTTTTATATATGGCAAGACTTTGGCCCAAGACCCAAAGGCCTTGGACCAAACAAGGCCAAAAATAACACTGATTCGTGCCTTAGTCGCATAGTGTTAGGGGCGCAGATCATCACCGGTGCTTTAAAATCGGGTTGAGACCCATTTTCCACTCAATGTTTTCCCCTGATCAACAAAATGAAGTTGGATTTTTGATATCATGCACGTATTTTGAGATATATGGAAATTACAATTTTGGGCACTTTCGAGGCACATTTTTGGGCACTTTTCAGGGTCGTTTCAAACTCAATGAGCTTTATGAGTTTTGATTGAAGGCGTATTAGAGCCTAACCTTGTACAAACATTGGATTAAGTTGTAACATGACTGTCACATAGAGAACTGCCAATTCACACTAGGGGACTTGGTTTTGCTCTATGATTCAAGATTGAAATTGTTCCTTAGGAAGATCAAATCCAGACAGATGGGACCCTTGCAAGTAGCACATGTCTTTGATCATGGGTCTATTGAGTTAGAGACAAGAAGTGGAGGAACATTCAAAGTAAATGGCCAAAGAGTCAAGCCGTATCTTGGAAATGTGGAAGAGATAATGACTGTGGAAGAATGGGATCTTGAGAAAGTCTAAGTACTCAAGCCATCTATGTCGTGACGCGACAATAAATCAAGCGTTGCTTGGGAGGCAACCCAAGATGGGTACAGGCGCGTAGGAGTCCAGGTATGATTTTTGACCCCTTTATGTTTTAATTTTCTCTGATTTTGTGCATTGAGGACAGTGCACATCTTTTTCAATGTGGTGTGGGTAGTTATGGGACTCAGTGAAGTCTGAGTAGCTTGGGTCCATAACTACCCCAATTTTTGATATTGGGGTTTTCTTGTCTGTGTTCTTTTTCCCTGTGGCGATATCGATGATGATGTCATACATCGTATTGAGGCAGCATGGACTAAATGGAGGCTAGCCTATGGAGTATTGTGCAACAAGAAGATACCACCTAAACTCAAAGGCAAGTTTTACAGAGTGGTGGTTAGACCATCGCTGCTTTATGGAGTGGAGTGTTGGCCAATTAAAAAGGCACATGTTTAGAAGATGCATGTTGCAGAGATGAGGATGCTGAAATGGATGTCTGGTCACACTAGGAGTGACAAGTCTAGGAATGAGACTATTCGAGAGAAGCTAGAGGTGGCCCCGGTGGCCGAAAAGATGAGCGAAGCGAGAGTGCGATGGTTTGGACATGTGCGGAGGAGAAGTCCCGATACTCCTGTTCGGAGGTGCGAGAGGTTGGTTCTGGGAGATACTAGGAGGGGAAGAGGTAGACCAAAGGAGCACTGGGGGGAAGTGATCAGACAAGATATGATCAGCCTTGATCTCACTGAGGACATGACCTTAGATAGAAAGAAGTGGAGGTCACGAATTAGAGTAACAGGTTGATGGTATATTAGGTGTTTGTTTCTTTCCTTTTTTCACGTGTTCACATTCTTTGTGTATTATGTGTTCGTTTTATCTTGTTAGTTGCTCTTTCTATCCCCTTCCCTTCCTTTCTGTCATATCTAGTTATTTTTGCTTACGAGTTTTGAGATGAGGGTTCCCATGAAACAGCCTTTCTACTTTTATGGTAGTGGTAAGGTTTGCGTACATTCTACCCTCCCCAGACCCCACTTGTGGGATTTTACTTGGTATGTTGTCGTTGTTGTTGTTCTTTTTCCCTGTGGATATTTACTCTCTATTGAACTAGTATGTTTAGGATGTTTAGATAGTATTTGCAGCATATAATACTAATGCTTGTGGTGTATAGCATATTTTTATGATTTGTTTGAAAAAATAATACCCACCAAAAATTTTGATTAGTAGTTAGATAGTAACCATGCATATTTAGGTGTGTGACAATGTTTGTTTTGATAAGTGAGGATCAATTGAGATAAAAAAACATGATCTGAGAGTCTTTTGTTGATAATATATGTAGTACCATGTGAGTGTGAGCCTAATTTGCTAATTTATGTGTTTTGTGCTAATTCAGAATTTACCCTGTTACTCCAAGTTAGACAGTAGATTAATTGGATTTGGAAAGGATTTTATGCCATTGTTCTTAATAGCCCACTTAGCCTAAATAACCAACCAAAATTGCAATATATCCCTTGTTCCTAATGTTTGAGCCTAACATGTACCTATTCTTTGAAACACCTAATTAACCAAGCCTTGTTAGTTGTAAATCCTGAAATTGGACCTGGTCCTTCATTGAACATTGTGCACCTTGACTGAGGCAGAAAGCCTAAGTTGAGGGTGGCAGAAAAAAGTCTCCCTAGTTTGGAGGATGGATATTATGCACCTTAATACAAGCCAAAAGCGTAAGTTGAAGATGGCTGGTGTAAGGGCGAAACACAAAAATAAGGAGGGGAGTTAGTGATATAGAGAAAAAGGAAAATTAAGCACTGGTGCAAGAAAAATAAGTGATGCCTTAGTTGTGAGATAAAAAAAATGAAGTGTAAACAAAAGGCAAAAGGCTGGAAAATAAAAAGAAAGCACCTAGAAAACCTCAAAATAGGAGAAAGGGAGAATGAAGTGAAAATAATAGAGTTGGTAGGACAAAAGTGTAGAATACAAATAGTGTCAAGGAGGGCCTTTAGTCACTATGTTCCTAAACTATCATCCCAAAGCATCCTGAGCCTACGTTACAAGCCTAGAAAGTCCTAAAGTGATCTTAGTCCAGTTAGTTGAATGTCATAGTCATGAGTGTAGGAGCAAGCGTATGGTATTAGGCATGATGCATGACTATCTTTTAAGAGAGTGAATGATGTTGCAAAGTCCCAAGGTTATACATGAAAACATTATTGAGTGTCAGATATGGGACTTCTTTTTGTAGGGCACTTGCATTGAAGTGTTAGCATTAGACTTGTTTAGTGATTGTGAATTTTTGATAGTACCTCACTTGTCATAGTTATGTTGTCACATGCACTAATTTATATTAGTTTGCTAGATGACTATTTGATTCTATTTTGAAAAGGTGGTGTGGGTATCTGAGTTTGAGATTTATGTGATGTATGCCATTAGGTTGAGTTCTGTCTGTTACTATATTATATATATAGGTTGAGTCTGTCCCTTGAGGAAAAGAAACAATTTTAACTTGAGGGTGTTGATGTGCTTTCAAAACAGAGCAGTTGATGCTTAAAAGTTGGAATTTTTTGTGTTCTTAATGTGAGGTTGGTTTCTTTTATGTGTTTTTGTGTTATATATGCAGGATTACAGGTATGGCCTTGATTTTAGGAAAAAAAAGTGCAGAAGTTACTGAATTTTGCTGCTATACGAGACCCTTTATGAGCTGTAGATTATTCTACGAGTTATAAAGTGGTTTCATGAACAATTCCAGTGAGGGGTTATTTTCTGAAGTTCATTCTATGAACATGCAAACATGTCGTGGATTCATTTATGAGTCATAAAAGATGGTTCGTACCCTAAGGATCAGAGATTTGCACTTTCTGAAGATTCATTAGGCAAAACTCCTTTAAGGGTCATAAAGTACTTTACGAGTCGTAAGGGGTGTTATAAAGTTGAAGTCCAGATTTCCCACAGCTTTGTATGAGACCCCAATTATGGTCCATGGAATGCAATACAGCCCGTAAACCCTTTTCATATGGTATACCAACCAGTTATCCTATTTTAGTTAGGACTTGTATTTTACTTATTATAATAAGACTTTTTAGATTGTTTATCATAAGTTTTCGCCTGGTACTTAGAGAACTCGGTAATTAGAGACAGAAAATAGTGAGATTACTTTGGAGAGTCTTTTAGAACACTTGTATTTAAATTTCATCTTGAAGCTTGTGGTTCTTATTGAAGTTGGATTTTCTTGTTCTTAATTCTATTGTGTAAGTGTTCAATTATGTTTTTTAAATCCATAATTCTTAAATCTACACAAGCATGAGTAGCTAAATCCACAATTAGGGATATGGGAACCATGAAGAACTAACAAAGCAAAATCGAATAATTCATACTTCTTGGAAAGTATGCATACATGTATTAATTAACTCTCTTCATTTTGCATGTTTTCTGATGATGGCCAATATTTGAACCCACCTAGTGTTACAGACTGGACCAAGGTAGTAATGAATAGGAAAAGAAATTAATTAATAGGATTCGATTAATATGTTCTCATCTAATCAATCAAACTGGGCCAATGGGAGGTTGTACTTGGACTATTAGTAAGGTTTAGTAATGCACACTATGGAGATGGGCCAAGTCGTATAGTAAAATTCTCCTTTTACCTTTGACCAAAAGGCTTGGTGAACTTAACTTACCATCCTGCATTCTACTCACTAGAAAAGAATTAGGTTATCCGGTGATACTGAGTTAGGGAATCGTGGGGGACACAACACCCTAGTTTCTATCCATATTGATTTCTCGCTTGTGTTAAGTTAGTTTAGTTTTATTTTCCCATTGATTATTGCAACCCTAGAAGTAAGTTGGTTAACTACTCAAATTACGATCATTAAATTCTCTTTGGTCTATGTATTCCCTGTCGGTTCAACCCTAATCTTTGTTAGGTTCTATTTATTGATAACGACTACTTTATCCTCTAAAAGGAGCTGTAACTTAGGCGACATCAGCAAAAAAGGCAAATTGAGTCCTAGATATGTAGGACCTTATAAGATAAAGTCAAATTAAGTACTAAATATGCAGGACCTTATAAGATAATGAAGAGATTAGGAAGATAGCCTATGAACTAGATTTACCAATGGAATTAGCTATGGTTCATTTAGTGTTAAATATTTAAGTTTTAAGAAAATTCTTGGGTAATCCTAATTCTATTTTTCTATTGAAAGATATGTCTATTGAGAGAGATTTGACTTACAAAGAAGTACCAATTGAAATTCTATACTGGCAAGTGAAGAATTTGAGGAAAGAAGAGGTTGCATCCATCAAAGTGTTATGGAGAAACCACCAAGTTGAAAATGCTACTTGGGAGATTGAGCCGGACCTGATAAAATGATAACCTTACCTCTTTTCTTCTATTCAAGCTTAAGGTACTTAATGCAATCCATTCCTTCAAAATTCTCTTAAGTACGAATCTCTTGTTAAGTTGCATGCATGCATGATCATGAAACCATTTTTGAATGATATGCGATGAATAAGTTTGACGATTTCATGAAAATGATGATTGAGTTGTATTTTTGCATTGATGCTCAGATGATGACTATGTTCCTACTCTAATCAAGCGTATTTCAGTCTTATTTGAGGACGAATGATCGCAAGGGGGAGATATTGTAACACCCTCATGTTTTAAAGCTTGAAAAACTTAAAGACAAGAATTTTGTTAAAGGTTTGATCCTATGAGCCAGTCTACGGCCTTGTCACGACCCAAACTTAGGGCCTAGGTGTAACACGGCGAATGGAGAACCTGAAGAGACCCCAAAAAAGCCTATTAAGCATACATAGAACATCCCCAGTTAGGGTTGGATAATTAAGCCATAACCACATAATTCTAGGGGTGGCGGGACTTTGGACTCAAGCTATAGGAATGTTATAGGGAAGAAGATTAGCATGACCACATAGCAAACAAAGTCTAAGGGGTGGGTAAGTATGACTCATGCTATCGGGGTATTAGGAGTTTAGGACTTCCATCTTATCATAATATACAACAAGCATAAGATGTGGATAAGGACTAATGATAATACATAAATATAATAAGAGTCGAGCTCATAACATACAAATCTGTATCTAACAACAACTCTAAGAAAGAGTGGAATAGGGCTGAAGATCTCTCTTGGGCTCATCCTCAAAAGATAAATATCCAGAGTTAGACAAGTCTTAAATAAGCATGAAAGTAAGTGGATAATGTTCCCAAATATGGAGGAAACGATAATAGGAATCATCAACCGACCTGCTTAGCCACGTGGAGGAGGAGAATGAATAGGAGCGTCGGTCCATACATGGTTCGATCATAAAAGCAAAAGTATATGTTAGTACTTGGAATTTACTAAGTATGTGGGGTACAATGAAGTAAAGCACACAAGCCATAATTAGATAATATGCATAATCATAAACAATAGATATAGGCTCAATATATCATGTATGCTAAATTCTTTAACCAAAGAATGCACAACGAATCATCAAGTCACATAATATATCATACATATATGGGAAGGGACCATAACCGACATGTCAAACCAAGTGAGATAGTACATGGAACCCCAATGTTCACTCTACACAGGACTAGGAGTGGTATATTTACCCAAGGTAAACCAAACACTCACCTTATAGGAACTCCTCTATTTCAAAAAGTGTTTAATAAATACCTCATGAGAACAACACCCTTTCTTGATTAACATATGATAAGAACCTTATAAGAATACCATCCATTTCAGTATGTAATTAACATATGTCATATGGGAACACCACACTTTTGGTCAATCATGAAACATAAGATATATGGATCCATTAGCTAATTCATAAACATATGGTTGCAACATAGTTAAGGAACAATGATTATCTACTAAGGTCCTCTCGGTGATAGGTCAGAATTCCAATGAATACTCAACTTATACTTATAGTCATAATATGCAAGGCATCATAATGTGTTCATAGAGTAGCTTATGCCAATCAGAGCTTCATAATATCAAGATAGGGCTTCATATCATTCATGATTTTCACAATATTCTCATATCTCATAGCATCCATAATAGCCCTTCAAATTCATAACATTCACAATTTATATGTCTTGCCATAAGGTTTTCATCAACACAAGAAGCTTGGTACACAACTTTAAGCATGGTAGGTATTCATATATGCTCAAATCATGCAAAAGTCAAGATTTAGGATATGAAGAGAATAAACAAGACCCTTTTCAAATCATTCAAGTAACACATCATGACACAGTAAAGATTAGTTAGGGCTTCCTTAACTCTCATAATATCGATAAATTTCACGTGGTATTTCAATGCAATATAGTGTACAAAGGTAGAATTTTGAAGAGTGTAAGAAATCTAAAACCCTATCTTGGACTCTTTTCTTGAAGAACTTGAGAGTATTTTAGAGAGGTTCAGACTTAGGAATATTTTGAATGAAGGAGAATGCAGTAGAGTACAGTTGTATAGGGATGAAAAGAGGTCATTTTGGGATTAAAAAGATGTAGCATAACCTTAGGAAATTAGGAAAGTTCAAATTTGTCCCTCCTAAAAATCTATCGGATAGGACCACGAGACCCCGATTACAAGTTGTAGTTGTAATAACCTGGTTGGTCGTTTTCGATATTCTCTATCAAAGTTACTATTTTACCCTTTTGTAAGTTGATTTTGGCCTATTTTGATATATTTGAATGGTTAGAATTGGAATCTTGAATTTCAAAAGTTGAAAATATGACTTTTGGCATGTTCGGAGGCTTAGGTCATTGAAAAAGTAAATTTTTGTGTCATACTGAGTGGGGATCCATTGATTCTACTAGCTTCAAAATGTCAAAACTGAACTATAGGAAGTTGTAGAACTAAATTTGGAGTTAAATGGGGATTTTAGGCCTAAAATTGTGATTTTTTAGTCGTTTTAGGGACTTAGGTCAACACTCAGAGTTCGGAAGCTCGGATTGGAATTCTAATAGTTTCACTAGTCTCAGATAGTAAAACTAAGGCTAGAAATGGTCTCGAAATAATTTTTGGAGTTGTCAAGGGTAGATTTGGTATTTTTAGTTTTAAATTAATTTTCTCGACTTGTATTGGTAATTGTGGCAAGAAGGCCATGAAACTGATTTCTGATGATCTCATTGAGTCAGAAACGTTGTTATGGTAAGAATACATATTTGATTTGTGAAATTATGAGTTTGGATGAGTTTCAGGGGTCCATTTCGAGTAGGGAAATTGGACTTGGCATTGCTAGTTTGTTGATATCTGGTGCAGGCAAACTTCTTCTCTGCCTTCATGGAGAAGCCTCCCATTTGTGGAGGTATGGGTCTGTTGAGCTCCGCTTATGCAGACTACATCGCGCATTCACAGAGTTGTGGCCGGTTGGTCTCAATGTTTGTGGGATGGGCTCCATGATCATGGAGTAGTTTTTCTACCTGGACAGTTTTAAATTCGTAAAACACCACTTTTAATCCATTTTCAAACTTTCAAGCTTCTTGGGGCAATTTTGAAGGTTTTCCAAGATTTGTGCGAGGTAAGTTTTTCTAACACTAAATTAATCAATTCTATGAGTTTTATCTCGATTTTATCTTTGATTTCATGAAATTAAACAACCAAAATTCAGGATTTTTAGACTATATTTTCTTCCAAAATTTAACTATTGATTTATCATTCAATTTTGGCATGATTTTAGTGGGATTTTCATGCATAAGCTATATTTTTCAAGTAGAACTTGATTTTGAAATTAATTTCTAGATTTGAAACTTTTGAATTTTAGCCCTTATTTTGACCATTTTGTCCCTAAACCTAAATTATGCCAATATGGGTATCAAAATACTCTCTTAGTGAGAAGTATCCATTGTTAATAGTGATTGATCGAAATGGGGGATTGATTTGAGGATTTGAGTCGATTGATAGCTTGTTCTAAATGTGGTTTCGACATAAAGGTAGGTTCAGCTAACCATTTGAGACTAGACTTGAGTTATTAACCTTGTCATGTGATAATTGTGAGATTTAGATGGGTAAGTATGTAATTGATTTGATGTGTTAAAACAATAATGAAAAAGTAAATCTGGTTGAGCCAAACCATGGTATAATTTTGATCCTATTGATGATCTGAGATATGTTATGATGAAATAATAAGGACTTGAGATAGAATATGACTAAATGAGACTTGTGAGACCCATTGGGACGAGTAACGTTTGTTATGACTGATATATTTCTATTCTTGGGATGAGTTAGGTGCGGTTTCATTGTTATATTTGTATATTTGGGTCGAGGTAGGTCTATTATCATTGCCATACTTGCATATTTGGGATGAGTTAGGTCCAGTTATATCAATATTCTTGCATATTTGAGATAAGTAAGGTCCAATATTATTGATACTCTTCATTATTGATATAATTATGATGATCCAAAATATGATGATGGTTTGGGCATTAACTGTGGTACTTGATATTATTCCTTTGGGTGCATATGATCATTATGAGTTTCATGCATCAATATTCCTATTGTAATGCCATTTTACATGTTTGCATGCATATTTGGATTCCACTATTGATTTATATCTATTGTGTGTGGCTTGTAATATCCCTTGATTAAGGTAGGAAGTAAGGGCACTATGATTCACATTGGTACCAGCCCCTTCACTCGAGTAGGAGGCAAGGGTGAAATTCATACTTCATACACCTTGATCATAGGCAGGTGGCAAGGACTTTGCATCATATTATTACTTGACCACGGAAAGGTGGCAAGGTTGTAGAACCCTTAGTATTTGGATTGATGAGTTGTGTATTATATTTTGAATTGTGGTTATATGGCATAATGGATTCTTGAGGATATCTTAGTTCATTATTATTTTATATATTTTATCTTGAGCTAACCTTTTTGGATATAGGGATAGGGTCCTTTGTTATTATTTGCTTGTTTCGATTTCTCTTACCTAGTCGGTTGAACCTATTGGGTACATTTCATTATACTCACCCCTGCTTTATTTCATCACTGCAGATCGAGCACAGGGACCCACAAAGGGTAGTTGATTCACTCTTTTGGACTTTTCCACATCCATTCTGATCTTACTGGTGAAACTCAGACTTTGAGTCGCCATGGATCCTTGGGATTTCCTTTACTTTCCTTTCAAACTTGTATCAGAGTTTATGAGATAACATTGTATTTTCTTTTGAGATAGCTGTGTCTATCCTTCAGTACTATTTTAGGTGTTCTTTTACTAATAACTCCAGGTTTTGGGAGGTTTCTTATGTCATTTGAGTTGTTTTCATTTTATTTATCTTTCTTTAGTTGCAATCAATTTTGGGTCATGGCAGTGGTCCATCCCGCAGATCATGGCAAGGGAGTCTCGTCTGGTAACATTTTGAACCCACAGAGATTTTGTCCGGATCTCAACCCACGACAAGACTTATGGCCCATCAACCAATGTACGAACCGTCTGGTATCTTGTACTCCCAACTTCGGATATCAATATTTTTACCAAGTTTGGCCATCATTCCATGAGCACAAGTTACGGCTCATGAAACAACCTACAGGTTATAGTCCCCTTCGTGATCCCGCTTACACTTAAAAATTTCTAGATTCCACTTATTTGGCACTTACACCTTCCAACATGTAAGGCCTTACAATATCTCCCCCTTGGGAATATTCAACCCCGAATGTGCTAAACGTAGGCTCTATGAAATACAATATATGCAGCATATGCAAAATGCATCATATGCAAAATGCAGCATATGCATCATAAAAAATTTTCAAACCATACTTCAAATAATCATTTACAATGTAACCTCAAAATCATAGAACTATGCATGAATGGTATGAAGTGACATGCAAGGAGTGTTCTTTAATAGAAAGATCTTAGTACCTCAAGCATAATAAGAATGGAAGAGATGGGGGTATCACTTCCTTATATCGGCTTTGGCTTCCCAAGTAGCACTCTCCACTTGTTGGTTCCTCTAAAGGATTGTAACGGATGCTATATCGTTATTTCTCAACCTTTTTCACTTGCCTATCTAAGATTCTAGCATAAATTCCTCATAAGTCAAATTATCTTCAACATTAACCACCTCTAAGGGCACAATGGAATTTGGGTCTCTGACACACTTCATCAACATAGAGACATGGAAGACCCAATGAACCATGCTCATCTCTATGGGCAACTCTAGTTTGTATACAACCTTACAAACATGTCTCAAAATCTAGTAAGGCCCTACATACCTAGCTCTTTACTTCCGTTTATTGCCAAAATGGACTACACCCTTCACTGGAAAAACCTTCATGTACACCCAATTGTCAACTTTAGATAAGGTCTTTTCTTTTAGTGTCGGCATAGGACTTTTATCGACTTTGAACTATCTTCAATCTTTCCCTTATCATTCTACATTCTTCAAAGCTTTCATAACCAAATCTGAACCTAATAGAGTCATTTCCCCCACTTTAAACTACCCAATCGAGGATCTACAATGTTTATCATATAGAGCTTCAAAGGGAGCCATTCTGATGCTAGAATGATAGCTATTTTTGAAAGAAAACTCAATACGTAGGTGATTCTCGTCCCAACTACCCTTAAACGCCAAGACACAAGTCCTAAGCATATACTCAAGAATTTGAATGGTTCTTTTAGCTTGACCATTTGTTTGTGGGTGAAAGGTTATGTTATGCTTAACTTTAATGCCAAGGACTCTTTGGAAAGACCTCTAAAAGTGCAAAGTGAATTGAGTATCAAAATCCAAATTAATAGCAAATGGGACCCCTTTTAATCTAACCAACTCATGAAATTACAAGTTGGCATAATCTTCGGCACCATAAGTCATCTTAACTAGTAGGAAATATGCTGGCTTTGTCATTCTATCAACGATAACCCAAATAGAATCAAAGTATTTTCTAGTCTTTGGTAAATGAATCATAAAAACCATGTTGATTTTTCTCACTTCCAAGTAGGTTTCTCTATATCTTGTGCTAGTCCACTTGGCCTTTAGTGTTCCGCTTTGACTTGATGGCAATTATGGCAATCGTCTACAAACTTGGCAATGTCTCTTTTCATACCACCCCACCAATGCACTTCCCTCATATCCTTATGCATCTTTGTAGAATTGGGGTGAATGGAATAAGATGAATTATGAGCATCATTAAAGATCACATCCCTCAACCCATCAACATCAGGCACACGTAACCTACCTTGGTTCCTAAGAATGTCATCTCCCCAGAATGTCATCTCCCCATTGGGAGAAAACCTCCAGCTTACCGTCCTTCAACAATGACTTCAATTCCACCAAACATAGGTCAAGATCTTATTTGTATTTGACTTCTTCCGCTAAGGAAGACTAAGAGCCATTTACAATCACCACACCTCCATTTTCGGCCCCATCCAACCTAACTCTATATCTAGCCAACTGGTGAATTTCTATTACCAATTCCTTCTTAGCATCATCAATATAAGTCGTACTCTCCATGGATACTCTACTTAGAGCATCCACCACAACATTAGTCTTGCCTTCCTGATAATGCACAATCATGTCATGATCTTTAAGGAGTTCTAACAACCTCCTTTTGCTTTAAATTTAGATCTCTTTGGGTGAACACGTATTGGAGACTCTTGTGGTCAGTGAATACATATACGTGAACCCTATATAAATAGTGATGTCATATCTTTAAAGCAAATAACTCGACCATAAAATTAATATTATGGGTAGGGTAATTGTGCTCATGCACCTTTAGTTGCCTAGAAGCACAGGAAATAATCTAACCACTTTGAATCAATACACATCCCAAACCAATTCTTGAAGCATCGCAATAAACTACAAACCCTTATAGCCCTTCCAATAAAGCTAAATAGGAGTGGATATAATCTTATCTTTCAAAGTTTGGAAACTTCTTTCACATTCATCAGTTCATATAAATTTGCCCTTCTTTTGTGTCAACTTTGTCAAGGGAGAGGAAATTAAATAAAAATCCTAAAATAAATCTCTAGTAGAACCCCACCAAGCTTAAGAAACTCCTAATATCTGTTGGAGTTAAGGATTTACGCTAATTTCTTACCACCTCCATATTTTTCAGATCCAATTAATACCTTCACCTAACACCATATGACCTAAGAATGCAACTTCATTCCTCTAAAATTCATATTTGTCAAACATATAAAGCAATCTTTTTTCCCTCTAGGTTTGCAATGCTACCCTCAAATGTTTCACATATTCTTCTTCACTCTGGTAATAAATAAAAATATCATCAATGAAGACCACCACAAATATGTCGAGGTAGGGTTTAATGACCCTATTAATAAGATCCATGAATATTGTTGGAAGATTAGTTAGGCCGAAAGGACTTCACCATAAATTCAAAGTGTTCATATCTAGTTCTAAAGGCTTTTCTAGAGTATCACACTCCCTTACCCTCAGTTGATGATACCCAGACCAAAGATCAGTCTTTGAGAAGTGACTAGTCCCTTGTAGTTGATCAAATAGGTCATTTATCCATGGAAATGGATACTTATTCTTCATAGTGACCTTATTGACTTGTTAATAGTCGATGCACATTCTAAGTGAGTCACCCTTCTTCCTTACAAACAACACTGGTGTACTCCAAGGTGACTTGGTAGGCCTAATTAAACCTTTCTCCAATCGGTCTTTCAATTGATCCTTTAACTTCTTCAACTCCACCGGGTGATATATCCATATTTCAGACTCATCTTGAGATTAAATTGCAAAGAAACATTGCCCTTAGTGTGCTAATAATTTCAATTTCTAACAAATATGGATGTGCTATGATAGGAAATTAAGTTAAAAGTGCACAAAAGGGAAAAATTTCATGGAATCCAAGAAAGTGAGCAAAAGTGTTGAAAGGCAGTGGAAAGTGATACCACTGATATCCTCTGTTGAATGCTCATGGAGCTCATCTAACTGTGTAGTGATCAAGGTTCCAAGTCAAGTTAAGAGTGAAGTCAGGATCAATGTCGCACAGCATACTCAGTGATATGCTGAAATGTACAAGTGATCGCCTAAAGTTGCAGCACTCAAAGCCTCAAAACACTCACAGAAAGGCGATATGAAGTATATTTCAGCGCATAGCCGAATTGGAAAGGCAGAACTAAAAGTCATCATCTAATGTTGTATTACAATAAGCCTGAAAAAGATGCATAGGAAAGTAGTCAAGTGCACATTCAGCGTATCACCAGAGTGCTCGGTGATGGTCAGCCTTGATCATCGAATGACATTTTGCAGCATAAATTTTCATGCATTTCCACAGATTATATATAAGAAATTTTAGAAAGGATATTGTACATCATCTGTTAATTCCATATAAGAACAATTACACTGTAATAGTACATAAAACTTTCCTCTTAGAGTATAAAGGAGGCTAGGTTTTGAAGTTTTTGGGTATCAAATTTGAAAAGATTAGCTGGTGATAATCACTTATTTGTAATCAATCTTGTTACCCATGACTTCTGCTACTATGTATAGTAATCAATCTTTAATTTCTCACATATATGGCTAAAACCCCCATATTGGGGTGTGCTTTAGATATGGGTCTTTAATATTTAATAGGTTTGTGATATCTTGACTTCTCTATAGTTGGTATGGGTGAACTTATATCTGTTTCTAAGTTTAATATATGAACTTCAAGGTTGCAAACTTGGGGTTTTGTTTTAGATCTCTAATTGTTACCTTAGCTAAGACTATAATAGTGTGGAATGGATATAATGGCTAGAAACCTTATGGGGTTTCAGTTGATATCCACATTCATGGGTTCAATGGCCAAGATAGCAGGTGTTTTGCTTGACTTCTTAGGCTAAGAATGTCCTCGGTGGTCTGCGTGTGATATCTTAGCTAATTCATACGAAATTCCCAGTTATCATAGGTGATTTAGGTTAGAAGCAACCTAGCATATTCACTTAACATCAGCTCAAATAGTCAGTTATCTAGACCTATTTGTTAGATTACTACTGATATTTGCACATCCCCAACATATTCCCTTGATAGTGGTTTAATACAATAATTAGAACTTGTTAGCTGAACTCTGTTTTGATTATTACAACCCCTCAGATCCTATAATTACTTGGTCCAATGAGTCACTTCTTCCTTGAGAAATGATTCTCTGTGGGATCAATCCTGACCTCTAAAGTTGGGTTATTATGCTGATGATGGTTGCCCCTCTACCTTTGAATAATTGGGTTCAGTGACATCAAAAATGGCCCCATTGTTGGGGAATCGGCGTGTTTATATTAGAAGTGTTTGTTAAGCTTTGTTATTGTAGTTGAAATTCATTTTACTATTTTCTTATTGTTTTTGTTGATTGAATAATAGGTGTGAACATGAATGATGAGCGGAGTATAAAGGTGGAAATTATGGGAAACATAAATGACCTCCGGAATATCAAATGGGACCAAGTCAGTAGTATCGGGGCAATCTTATTTCCCCTAATAGCTACAAATGTCGACTTTAAAATTACTGATACAATGTTGCAAGTACTTCGGCTCAGGGGATTATTTGGAGGACAGGAATATGAAGACCCCCATGAACATCTCTGGAATTTCATTGATATGTGTTCACCATTAAAGTATTGGGGAGTCACACAAGAGCCTATTAGATTGAGATTTTTCCCTTTTTCCATAACAGGAGAAGCCGTGAAGTGGTTAAGTAAACTTCCCCATGGATCAATTGCATCATGGAAAGAATTGCAAAATAAGTTCCTTGAGCGTTTCTTCTCGCCCTCAAGGATGATCAAGATAAAGAGGAATATAGAGAATTTTAAAAGGGTAGATGACAATCTCGTACATGAGGCTTGGCAGTGATTTTGCAAGCTTCTTCTTCAGTGTTCGACCCATGGTATTCCTAGTCATTTGATGTTGTAATATTTCTTTTTTAACCCGAGTGTTGTCAAGAAAACCATGGCAGATCAGCTGGTTCGAGGTGGACTTATGAAGCAAATATTCACAGCAGCTATAGAATTACTAGATGATGTGAACAAAATAAGTAAAGCATGGTATACTCATGAGGACTACACTTCAATTGCAAGGGGTCAAATATCTGAGGAACAACTGGCTAAAGTGATGGAGCAAGATGAGATCAAGTCATAAATGGTGAGAAAGTTGGGTTTTATAACACACTATGTGACTCAAGTGCATCGGCCTAATGTTGTCCAAGCTGTAAATGCATTGTCCCACAAGTATGAATCAGGTGAAGCAATCAAGCAGAAGAAGTGTATTTTATTGGGAATCAAGTATTGGGTTCTCGGTTACCCTTTTAGCAGTCCTCCGAGAATCAAGGTTAAAACTTTGAAGTTAGATGGATTATGGTCGAGAAACGAGAAAAGTGGTGCAATATCATTATAAGAGACAAGAACCATGTAAATTGCCTCAGAAGCGGGAACACCCGCACAAGTCACAAGTCAATGAGATGCTTGCTCTCATTTTGAACAAAGTGGAAGCTTTGAACCAAGTGCTAGGTGAAATGAAGCATCGATTAAAAGTTTGGAGACCCATTTGTTAGCCCTCTCAGCACAATTGCACAACTCAACAAGAGACAATGATCAAAGTTGTATTGACATCACCACTAGAACTAGCAACCCGTGTGGAATTGACATGGAAATCAAAAACCCTTTCTTTGGGGAAAATGAGTAATGCAAACAAGGTGGTAATGATGGTGAAACAGAATTGAATGAAACGAAGGGTCACTCCTAATGAGCTACACATGGAGGTTGCAAGCTTTACTCAACATAATGGGAAAGAAGGCGACAAAGCTAAGTTCCAAGAATTTTTGTCTACCTTCACTTCTTTGGCAATCAATATTCTCTTAGTTGAGGATCTCAATAAGATACCAACATATGTACAATTGATGAAGAAATTGGTAACCAAAAAGAGAGCCTTGGATTGTGAGGCAAATGAAATTCCACATAGTTGCGATACTCTCTTTACTAGACAAGTGCTGGCGAAAAGAAATTATCAAGTTCATTTACAATACAGTGCACAATCGAGGCATGTAACTTTGGAAGACCCCTATGTTGACACCCAATTTTGTCCGGCCTATAGTCCATTTTGGAGTGTCGATTCATTAAAATAGATGTTTTACTTATAGTCAGTTTAATTCAAGTTTTTGTGCATTTTTAACATTTCTTATTATTATTTTTGTTTTGATGTTATATATATTTTTCTTTCACATGTTAATTGATCTAATTTAATTTATCATGTATTTTAAAATTCAAATCCATATATTCCCCGACCCCACCAATTCCCCTTTTCAAGAAAAACACATTTTTCTTTTTCCATGCACGCATCTCCCTCTTTCCCCAACAAGTCCACCTGATATATCCCCTTCCCCATTCATCTTTTTCACACCCATTTTCAAGCTCCATTGTAGGAACCCATCGAGCAACACCATCGACCCCTCTCCTCTCTATTTCTCATTTCTCCACCCAAAACGACCGCAAATCGCTGCCCGTCAATCACCGTTGGCAACCCATCACCATCGTCGACCTCTACAAAATGACCCTCCACCATCAACAAACACTCAAACTCGCCGCCCTCTCCCTTGTGCCATTCCACCAAACTCTTTTTTTCCCCTCCTTTCTTCCATTCCACCTTCAAAACTACACCATATTCTCCTAAATTCTTCCCTACTCGGCAACATCGTAGATCTACAATGGCGGACACAGAGAAGATTCCTTTTTAGTTTAATCATCACCACGTTCTACAGTAAGAAGCTCGTTAGCAATTCTTATGATGTGAGTCAGTTCTCTATTTTTCTTTTTTTATTTGATGATATGTATTTGTATTTCCGAGAAAGTGGGTTTGTGTTGATGTTGCTCATAGGTTAGATGTGTGATTGTTTGATTCATATGACTTGGATGTGTTATTATTTGTGATTTGATATTATTTGTTTGATAATTGTTCATATTCCTGACTGTATGCTCATTCACTGTTAGTATGATTGTTTGTGAGTTACTGTTAGAGGTGTTATTGTGGATGCTCTTTAGAGGTGGTTCTGTTCATATGTATACATGATTGCTTGTTAGTTTAATGTTGCTGATTTGAAGGAACAACAGCATCAGACTCACTTGATGTTAAGTTGGTGAGCCAAGCTATTCCCTGTGTTGCTGAGTTATTGTTCTAATCTGTTAACTAGATTGCTTGTCGGTTTAGGTCGTTTTGATAAATTGAGTGTTTTGTTTTGAGATAATGTCACAAGACCTGCCTTGTTCCTAGCGCCAATTGGTTGACATATTCAAAGAATTGTTTGTTCTGTACTTTTGAAGATGTCATCTTTCATGTCTACAACTAAGATTGTGGATCGAGATATTATCATAGTGTTTCTCTTTGATTATAATTGTGCTTGGATTGATTAATGTTTGGGAAGGGGCTAGTAGAGAAGAATAAATAAGGTAGTTATCTGGTTTGCAAGTATCTTTGTAGTAGATCGTATATAGGTGAATAAATCAGTCTTTAGCTTGCCGTGGTTATAGTTGTTTAGCTTTTGTTGTGGTGGAGAGGAGCTTTGTTCAATGGTGGAAGAGCTACAATAGTTGTTATAGTTGGTTAAGGTTATAAGAGATGAAGAATGGCAGGTTGATTAACATTTCCTGGTAAATTCAAAGCTGATTAGTCTTATGTGTAGACGTGGATAAATTCAGTAAATTTAGTAGTGGTGCAATTACATGGGGGTATGTTCTAGAGGAGGTTAATGAAGAAAGAAACTATTGCAATATTTGGTATATTAGCAGTTCTTTGTCTGTAGGATTATACTCTTCTTAGTAGGTTGCTTTCCTCTTTTGTCTCTTCATAGTCAGTTTGCTTTTGAGTTTGTCAGACATATTGTACATATACTAGAGCTCTGATCAAGGACAGCTATCTTTCAGACTTATGTTTTATTCATGGCCGAGGAAAAATCTATCCGTCGGATTTTGAAGCCTCCCCATTCAAAAAGACGAAGAAATTTAATTAAGATTAATGTTCATTATTTGTCAAGATACAAAGGTTTTTGTTTAAGTTCATGTATATATTATTTGCTAAAAATGGCCGAGGAAAAATCTATTCGTCGAATTTCGAGGTCTCCCCGTTCAAAAAAGATGGAACAAGTTTAATTTATGTTTATATTTGTTATATGTGAAAATTCAAAAATTCAAGTTTTTAAATTCAAGTTAATTATATGTTAAATTTGGCCAATGAAAGATCTATCCGTCGGATTTCGAGGCCTCCCCAATTGAAAAGACGGAAAAATTTTAATTTAAGTTTGTATATATATTTCATTATGTTTATTTTGTCATGACTACCCTTTGTTGCTTTATCTTGTTAATAGATTATAGTTAGATTGTATATATATTTCATTATGTTTATCTTGTTCTTTAGTTGAGACAAATTCTGTAGAGTTTGTGATTGTTTTGGAGATTTAAAGATTCTTCTTTTATATACTTTTTGAAGTGTTTGGATTGTTCTTTGTGACAAGATTTGTGGGATTCTAGAACTTCGAGTATTTTTTTAGATGGTTGGTAGTATTGAAGTGAAAAGTGATACCAGTGTGTACCCAAATGGGAGTGTACATAATTACAATGGTCTAGAAGAGAAACTTGATGAGCTTAGGCATATACTTGGTAAATCTGATGGTGATTTATTGAGGATTGTTTGTGTTGGAGCTAAGTGATCAATTCAAGGGAGGATATGTTAAGGAGGTTGATTAGGAGATGCGCATATCTCAAGTATGTCGAGGCCTCCCCATTAAAAATGAAGGAACAAGTTGATTTATGTTTTGTACATATTTTACTATATTTTGTCATTTTATTGTTTTGTCTTGTTAGTGAATCATCATTGGTTTATAAATCTACTTGTTGTGTGATTATTATATGTGATACATAAAAATCTTAGTTTAGATTATTATGTTATTATTATTCCCTTCACTGTGTTACTTTATTATTAATCCGGTGACTATATTTTTTTACTATTGTTTTCATTATTTTATTATTATTTTCATTACTTTATTATTTTATTATTGTTCCCATCACTTTATTATTGTTCCCAAATAAAATGCTATTAACGAGAAGAGGCCGTGCACATGGGAAGACCACCCCTGAAATGACAGGAGCACTGTTAGGAGGCACATGGGAAGAAAGTTATCACATGAAGGATCATAAACTTGTAAGTAAACTTGTTTCATCATATCTTGACTTTGGTTTATCATTTATTTATTCATTATTGTGTATATTGTTAATGCATATCTATTCATGATTATCGTGGTTGTATTATATTGTCTATCTCCTCCTCAATTTGTAAAAAATGAATTTAGCCGGGACCCCCCCAGTTGTGGATTCTGAAAGGTGCTAATACCTTCCCTTCGGAATAACTTGAACCCCTTACCTGGAATTTTTGGTTCGCAGACTATTTTTGTAAATAATTGATTAGTTCCTAATTATCCTTAAAATTAGGTTGCGACTCCTAAAATCAAAATATTTTTCCCATTATTCCAATCCTTGTTATTTTATTAATTTTCATCGAGTTGCCGCGACGTTGCGCCTTTGGGATGTCAACACCCTATATGATTTAGGGGCTAGTGTAAATCTAATGCCCCTAATTGTATTTGAACAGCTCAGTGTAAATAATTTGGCCACAACAACCATGAACCTAATTATGGCCGATCGGTCAACCAAACGACCAATCAAGATATCAAATGATGTGTTGGTCAGAGTAAATAAATTTACATTCCCAGCTGATTATATAGTGTTGGATTGTGACTTGGAAATTGACGTGCCCATCAATTTGGGACAACTATTTCTAGCCACAAGTAGGGCCTTGGTATATGTGGAAAGAAGGTGTTTGAAATTCAGAGTGAATGATGAAGAAGTGAGTTTAAATGTTGATAAACCTTTGCAAGGGCCTGATGATTTCCATGTAAAGACTATTTGATATAATTGATGAGATCGTACAAAATCTAGAGGAGTTAGCCTTTTTAGGGGTTGATTCGATGGTCGCTATTATGCTGAATCATGGTGAGGAAGATGAGAATGACTGTGATGAGGTAGTAGCTACTATGATTGGGCTAGAAGCTGTCCAAGAAACTCGATTAAACTTGATACTGATCTAAACAATCAGGATACACTACCAACAAAACCATCTATTGAGGAGCCACCAAAGGTTTAAGCTAAAAGAGCTACCGAGTCACTTGAAATATGCTTTCTTAGAGAACAACAAAACCTTATTGGTAATTGTTTCAACTGATCTACAAGAGAAACAAATCAAAGCTCTTGTCAGGATACTTAAGAAACATGTTAAAGCCATTGGATGGACAATAGCGGATATTGTGGGCATCCCCTTGGGGATTTTTCAACTCATAAGATCAAATTGGTTGAAGGTTGTAAGCCCACTATTAAATCCACCTATGCAAGAGGTAGTGAAAAAGGAGATCATTAAGTGCTTGGATGTTAGTGTGATATACCCAATTGCAGATAGTAATTGGGTGAGTCTTGTTTAGTGTGTGTCAAGAAGGGACATAACCGTGCTTCCAAATGAAAAGGGCTAACTGATATCAATATGGCCTGTCATCGAGTGGAGAATATGCATGGACTACAAAAACTAAATGCAGCCACAGAGAAGGATCATTTCCCATTATCATTCATGGACCAAATGCTAAATAGGCTTATCGAAAGGGGGTGGTATTACTTTCTCGACGGGTACTCTGGGTACAATCAAATATCCATTGCACCTGAGGATCAAGATAAGTCTATCTTTACATGCCCTTTTGGCACCTTTACTTTCAAGATAATGTCATTTGGGCTATGTAATGCCCCTGCCACATTCTAAAGATGTATGCTTTCGTCGACATGGTAGAGGACTCCATGGAGGTACTTATGGATGATTTTTCGTTAGTGGGTGACACCTTTGATCAATATCTAAGCCATTTAGAAAAAGTGTTGCAGAGGTATGTGGAAACTAACTTGATTCTCAATTGGTAAAAATATCACTTCATGGTCAAGGAAGGAATAGTGTTTGGTAGAGGTGTTGAATAGGGAGATTAAAATGATCCTCGCAAAGACCGTGAATCGGAATAGGAGTGACTGGATAACCAAGGTTGATGTGCCTTATGGGCATATCGTACGACCCATAAAGCCCCCATTAGAATGTCTCCTTATCAGTTGGTGTTTAGGAAAGCGTGTCACTTACCTATCGAGTTGGAGCATCGAGCCTTATGGGCTCTCAAAAAGCTAAATTTCAACACAGACAAAGCTCTAGAGGCTAGATTGACTCAACTCCATTTGTTGGATGAATTTAGATTGAAAGCTTATGACAGCTCTGCACTCTACAAAGAGAGGATAAAAAAATAGCATAACCACAAAATCTTGAAAAGAGAGTTTGTTAAAGGGGATCCAATGATGCTACACAACTCTAGGAAGTATTTGTTTCTTGGAAAACTCAGATCAAGATGGTCGGGTCCCATCAAGATAACTGAGGTGCTGGCCAATGGAGTAGTGGAAGTTGAGAAGAACAAGGTTGAATGATTCAAGACAAACAGACAGAGGCTTAAGAAATACTATGGAAAATCACCGGATGTCCGGGTGGTTCACGTCATGAAAATCAGCAATACTTAATGGTATTGGACATCACCGTGCCGCGACATTAACTTAGGCGTTTCATGGGAGACAATCCAAGTGAATAGTAAGAATAAAATAATGTTGTTGACATCCAATTTGGACCGACTTATATCCTTTTTAGATTGTCATTTTATTAAAATAGGTATCTTCAAAACTTTTTAAATGCATCTATTTTTTCAGTTTTATCCAAATAATTGTGTATTTTTAATATTCTTGATTTCAAAAATTATTCGTAAATTATTTTGTCATTTAAAACTACTTTTATTATTTACTTTTGTTATTATGATTATTTTAGTGATAATAATAATAGTAGTAATATTTATTATTATTTACTTATTACCTTTTATTATTATTAATATATCAATATCGTATTTTACATGCATTATATTTTTTTATATTATTTTATTAATTTGTTCAATTTAAAATAATAATTTAATATGATTAATATTCTTTTTATATAATAATTTTAGCATATATTAAGTATTTTCTTTACATAAAAAATTATTATCTAAAATATTGTATATTTATATTAATGTGTATTTTGTGATTGTTAATTAGATGACAATCTATTTATTTTTCATCCCAATTTATTTAATTCGTAGTCTTTTTAATCCAATTCCTTTCGATTCTAGTCAAATCTTCTACAAGTTATTTCAATTCTAGTCAAACTCTTTTGCAATCCTTTCAATTCTAGTTCGAAATGAATCAATTTGTGGCTCAATTTCAAATTTTTAATTCATATTTATAAAACATTAATCTCATCCATTCATTACCATCTAATCCAAGGGTTGGGATTAAATCTCTTTAAATGTTGTTGTTGTAATTCCCCAAAACCCTTCATTTTTTCTTACTTTCCCCCTTCCTCACACCTTGAACAACCTCCACCTCTATCCCTTTCACCTCCTCCTTGCCGGTCACAGCACCACCAAATGGCCACACCTCGCCGGAAGACAACTCCCAATAACACACTCCCGTTTCCTTCTCCATTTCACCTCCTCCATCTTCGCCTGTCTCTCCCTCTTCCCTATACCCTGGCGAAATCCAACCGGAAACAGCCCCAAACCACCACCGAGGACACCCTAAACCATCGCGACCCTCTCCTTGTCAGAGACAACGGTCCCCTAGCACCATGCAACGCTCAAACCTCTCTGACTCCGGTAAAGTTACTTTGGCAGAGAACCAACAACTCCGGTCAATGTTTTAAATCTCAAAACGCTCGAATTCGATTTGATTTCATACTATTTCTTATAATATGATTATGTGTTTATTATTGCAAGCGTTTGGGTTGAATTTCTTTTTTATTACACTGCTCTAAGCTCACTACTCTGTTAGCCTCCATATTTTGTCTAAATGAATGTTAAGTTTGTTTGTTCATGCTTAATCTTCTTTGGTAAATTTGATGCACAATTTTGAAATTTGCCTAATTTGTGGGACAATTATGATCGCAGACAGCTTGATATAGCTAATTATTCAGGATAATTGATTTCCTTCAGTCACTCGTAATTAACTAAATTATTTTCACCTATGTGCTTAGGAGAATTTGCTGATCTTTTATGCCCAATTTATGTCAATTACAGCATTTTGAATTTATGATAAACTTAATCAATTCGCTATAATTTTGGTAATTGTTGTTACGTCTTGATTCTATTATGTAATTGTTTACGGATGATTACTCTCTCTGTTTATGATAAGATTCTCTTTTCCTTCATCATGTTTTTATTCCTTATATGTATATTGTGTATATATTTGTAATTATGCAGCTTTTGTTTGGCAGGCTGAATCTTATTAATTCTTTATTTACGGCAAAATTCGATGAATAAATTATTTTCGTACCTTTTCTTGCCAACGGATCTCTTCATTTTTCACTATATAAACAGGGTCCTTTATTTATCCTGGGGAGATTCTTAGAAGTCTTTACAGACAGAATATTTCTTTTGACACTTCTTGATGCGAAATACACACATTCCATGCACGAATCATATAAGTTCTAAAAAGCTCTCAACAGAAATAGCAGCACCTCCTCTTCTCTCTTGGGTGTATCTCTAAATGTGGTTCAAAATTATTTTTCTTATTGGATCAATATCTCCAAGGAATGCAGGTCAGTTTTTCCTCCTTTTATGTGTGTTTTGATTTTTCTCTTTTATATTTGTTGTTTTATAATCTTATAAAGATTTACGCTAATCTTTTTTATCTTCTCGTAGTATTTGTTGTATTATTTTTGTTTGCAGGTTCCTTTTAGGTTATTAAGGAAAGAGTCGCCTTGGATTGGGATGAATTCAGAGTAGAAGAGCCTTGGAGATTTACTTTATTTTATTTTATTGTATTTTATTTTTCCAAGTTTCAAAGATGTAACAAAATATAATAAGATTTGGGGATCAAGGGGAGTGAAAATTATGTGCTACTTGTGCTTTCTTTTTCTTTTTTTAATTTTTTTTCTATGTGAATGTGCCATAAAAAAAAACATGACTATAGGAACTAATGAATTAATCACGTTTAGTTTAATGAAATAATAATAATCATGATAAAATATTCTAGGAACGTTTGCCTAAAAATAATATAAAAGAATTAGTTGGATATTTTAGCATGACATTATACGTGAAGATTGCTTTTTCCATATTGAATGCCCGTTCTTGTTTGCCTTGGTGATGGATGAGCCGACACGTTCTATCTAGGAGGAAGTATCATGGTGTATGCTTTTTACAGATGACATAGTACTGATTGATGAGAATCGGACTAAAGTTAATGTTAGGTTGGAGGCTTGGAGACACGCTTTGGAGTCCAAAGGTTTCAAATTGAGCAGGACTAAAACTGAATACTTGGAGTGCAAGTTCAGTGTTGAAAGGGATGAGACAAACACTGATGTGAGCCTTGCCACTCAACCTATCCCCAAGAGAGAAAACTTTAATTATTTGTGGTCCGTCATCTAGAGTAGTGGCGCTATTGACGATGATGTCACACATCGTTTGGGGCATCATGGACTAAATGGAGGCTTGCCTCGGGAATATTGTGTGACAAGAAGATACCATCGAAACTCAAAGGTAAGTTTTACAGAATGGTGGTTAGACCATCGTTATTGTATGGAGTGGAGTGTTGGTCAATTAAGAAGGCACATGTTCAGAAGATGCATGTCGCAGAAATGAGGATGCTGAGATGGATGTGTGGTCACACCAGG
>JAOTQR010093296.1:0-31830 GCA_025774065.1 Solanum ossicruentum | reverse complement strand
CCCCAAGAGCTTTCAATGGTTCATCCAGTTTTTCATGTCTCAATGCTTCAAAAATGCATAGGTGACCCATCTCGTATAACTCCTATTGAGGATGTATAGGTTACAGAAGATCTCACCCATGAAGAGGTACCTGTTACTATTGTAGATCGTCAAGTTAAGAAGCTAAGGAATAAAGAAATAGCTTCAGTAAAAGTACGTTGGAGAAACCAACAAGCAGAAGAAATAACTTGGGAGGCCAAGGAAGCGATGAAATCAAAATACCCTTAGTTATATGAAGCTAAAGAGGAAGTCCAACATACAGAATTGGGACACTAATAGGTACATGTGATTGAATACTTAATGTGTTGTCAAAAGTTTATGTAAGTAAAGGTTTAAACTTGGTTAAGCTATCCAATTGCGCTAACATAAGAGGATGAATGTTCCTAGGAGGAGAGGATGTAAAACCCCATATATTACAATACTATAACAATGCAAATGAAACATGATATGGTTTGGTCAAATTAGCGCCCATTTTTAAAAGTGCTCGAATTTCATGTTATAGGGGGATATGTGCGCCTAACGCTTAGAGGGCCGAGTGTATACATGTTTTGTGTCAAATTGAGGAGGTAAGAGAATTGAGGTGCTTGTAGGACTTAAGAATCTAGCATGTGAGTCACCTACTTTCTTAGCTTAAATTGCTAGCTAAACGGAGATGAGGCCCAACATCAAATTTGTTCAAGTCTGATTATGAATAAAGTCTGTGCTAAGGGTGTACGTTTGGCCCATGTTTTAGAATCATACATGGACTATATTTTCAACCCAAGAAGGATATAAAAATAGCCCAAATACATCACAATTTCTTTGATAATTTGGGCCAAAACTAACTAAGAGAAAGAGGGAAAAATAGGCAGCCAAGGCCCAACCAATTTGAACCCAATTAGGCCCAAGTGAAAGGGCCAAGCTACTGCATCACCACCTCAATAACATAAGGCTTAAACCACACAAGAAAGTTGGCCAAAATCCCCTTTAAAAGGGATTACATATAGCACATTTAAGTCATTCTTAGACTTGGAAAAATTTTAGCTTTCACAAACTTTCTCTCTACACTTTCTCAACCTAGCAAAGCAGCCACAAGGGGAATTCTAGGGTTCTTGGAGAATCCCTACACCTTGAAGGTAGAGGTAAGTAATTTTACATATGTGTTTTGTATGGTTTTTTTATGAAAAAAAAGAAGTATATGTTAGTATGTTTGTGCTAGAAATTTGAACAGCATGTGTCCTGAGGATTGTTGTGAACTTTTCTTGTTATTTAAGAGGACTTTCTCTTCTTTGTTGGCTGAATTATGAAGTAAGACTTATATTTTTAACAAGGTATAGTATTTTAGTGATGTAACTAAGCTGCTGCACCATTTTTACAGTCCGCGAAAGTAAGTTCTTGTGTGATATCATAATTGTGCTCGTAATTGGAACTTGTGGGCCAATTGATTGAGGACTATGGTCTCACAACCTCCACCTATTTTGAGGACTATTTATGAATAGTTTTAGGACTGTTTGTATGCATAAATTTTTTGGGAACAGTTTGGTTGAAGTTGGTAAAGGTTTGGAATCGCCAACGTCGTAATGTAGCAAAGAGATGTAACGTCATGTCGCCTATTTGTATGTTGCATAGAATTGTTGTGTCTTATACTATGTGAACTGTTCTAAGGATGTTATAGAACTAAAATAGGTTGCACCTAATGTGTATATGATAATGTGTATTAGAAAATACGATTAGGGGTGGAAAGGTTGAAAGAATACGCTCGGGTTCATAATTATCCACTTGCTGCTATGTGAATTTTCTTTAAGAGATTGGGCTGCCAAGATGTATTTATTGGAAGATAATGCTAGTTTTATCACCTAGTATTTTGTAGATAAATATTTGGAAGAAGGAAAGGTTATCTTGAGGTAATAGCGAGGTCATACAACAAGGTATGTAAGGCTACTTGAATTCATATTATTTGGCATGAAACATAGATCTCTCCTTGGCACATAAAAGGCATTTACCAACTTTGATACAACTATTAATCGTGTGTTCACTATTTCACATATTCATATGCTCCCATACATAGTCAATTGCAATCCTGCGTACATACTTGGATACCAACACACACGAGTTCGTTCTACTAAATAAAGTTCATGTGTTGTTCTAGCTCCTATGCATTTCATTATTTGTGCAACTTAATCCTTTCATTATGGTGTTGTCTTTTGTGATTATTTACATGTCATATGATGTACCTACAGTAATCCAGTTCCAATATTATGACCACCAAAAGAATCATCTCAAAGGTAATTGAATGATAAAGTAATGTATATAGCTTGTTGATGGATGCTAGCCCGAGGGGTGGAAGAATCACCTAGCCAGGGATGATCCTATCACGGGGGGTAGCCCAAGGGGTTAAGGAAGAGCCTAGCCAAAGCCGATCCCAATATATTTTACCACTGATTAGCTGGTTATTTGTGTTACATATTGTGCACAGATTATATAGTAAAGGTAAAGTAATAAAAAGAACATAAAGTACATGATCCCACATTACAACTAAAGGTGGTCTCTTATCCTATACCAATGCATAGTTTTATTTGAGTTGTTACTTCGTATACAGTATTTCTTGCCTTATATATTCAGTACATTATCTCGTTCTGACGTCCCTTATGGGGGGCCCTGCATTTCATGCTGCAGGTACAGGTGCTTGTAGATCTCCCTAGTAGGAGTACATGATATCCAGCTGCTGTTACCAAGCTTTAGGTTGGTTTGGAGCTTTGTGTCTAGATTTTATATTTTTTTATTATATAGTTAGTCAAGGCAGGGCCTGTCCCTACCCTTATCAGATACTTTCCCTTATCTAGAGGCTTTGTAGACTATGTAAATTAAAGTGTGGTCATGTCTCATACTTTAATCACCATGGCCCCAACGGCCTAGTCATATGCATTTCATTTTGACTTGTTATCACTGTTTATTTCCTTAAAGGCATGTCAAATGTAGAAACACCTTATAATATGTATAGAAAGTGCATAGATATAGGTTGGTTACCCAGGCCTTACCGGCAATGGGTGCCAGTCCGCCCAAACGGGACTTCGGGTATGACATATAAACCCCTTGGTAGGTTAGTAATGATAGCACCCATCATCCTAGTGTGTAAGGTACAAACCCCTCATCAAGGTTAGTGATGATAGCATCAATCACCCTAGTGTGTGAGGTACAAACTCCGCATCAAGGTTAGTGATGATAGCACATATCACCCTAGTGGTTGAGATATTAACCCCTCAACTAGGTTGCCCGGATTGGGCATTGTCTAATGCAACACTTTACATAGAGTATATTGTATACATAAACTCATTTCATCATCATATAGTCAACAATATCATATCTCATGCTTTAGACCTTCAAGTCCTCAAGAAACCACATCCGGACATTTTATCAAACACTTTGAGCGTGTGTAATGCAAGTACAAAACAATGAAATATAGATATGAAATATTTCAAGAAAATCCATTGTAAAACCATCAGTCAACACCTTGCAACACCCTCAAACAATATATATCAAAACCCCTCCTCAAATCTTACAATAGATCTAAGATTAATAGCTCAAAACAAAGCAAAACTATCACAATCTCACATAGCTTTAACATAGTGTGCAGTGAATTCCATAATAAACAAGACTCATTTGTAAATCAACTTTAAATCATGCAACTTGAGTAAAAGGAGACTTAGGTATCATGGGTGGAAGGAATCTATGAAAGAAACCCACATACCTTATCTTGGAGATGAACTTGGTGAAAATTGGAGACAAAGACTTGAAATTTGAAGAAGAACCTTGAAGGAAAACCTTAGTTCTGGATGAGGGCTTTGGAACTTGAATCTTGGGAGAAATATTAGTCTGAGTGTTTGAGTCATTATTGGGGAATGTTTAGGATGATATGATGGTAAAATAAGGCTAAGTATAGGTATTTTCAAGTATAGGAACCCTTGGGCCCAAGACTTGAAAGTCTTGGACTGATGTAAAAAAAATAGGACCAAACTAACCCTACTCCCCGTCGCAGAAGCGACGTGGATTAGTCACTAGAATTTACATTTCTGTACATATGAGTTCTACAAAAACAGGCATAAATTCTTCATCCTAACTCAGAAGTAGGTGAAACCAAGTGTGTTGGAAAGCTAATTCAAAGATCTTTAATTTGATAGGTCATGGGCTACCCAATTCTTTGTGTGCTATGACATATGACACTTTAAATTTAACCCTCCAAAATCGTATTTTTGTGATTTTTGGATTTTGATACGGTTTCTCTAAAACTTTGGTTAGACTCATTTCCCGCTCAATTTTGCCCTTTGAACAAGAATATAAAGTCAAATTTTCGAAATAATGAATGGATTTTTAGATATATAGAAATTACAATTTTGGACTCTTCTAAGGCACATTTTCGAGCATTTTTTGGGGTCATTTCGTTATTGCAATCATGCATATGATTATCTGGTGATATTTGTTCTGATAAAAAGAAGGTTAGGTGATGCTTGTAGCATGACCTGTAAGTCTATAATTTATCCTTTTTTGGTGCCATGTGTGTAAGAGCTTATTTTGCCACATTCATGTATTATGTATAGACTCAGAACTTACCTTATTACTATAATATTGGATTAGTGATGTGATTGATTGGAAAAGGATCTTAGGCCATTGTTCTTTTAGTTAAATTCACTTTTGCCTAAATAACCTACCAAATGTGATAGTCGATCCCTTTTTCCAATTCATTGAGCTTTTCATGTATCTATTCTTTCATGACACCTAGCTTGCCTAGCATTGCTCTATGAAATACCATAATATTGGCTCTCGTCTATCCTTGAACATGTAACCTTGATTGAGGCTAAAAGTCTAAGTTGAGGGTGGTTATGAGTAATGGCCCTGGTTTGGGGAATAGATATGGTGTGCTTCACCTCAGGCTAAAAGTCTAGGTTGAGGGTGTCCTTTATTGTGGTAAAATAATAAAAATATGGTGACTAGTTGGTAAAGAAAGAAAAAAATGATGAAATCATGTGCCGTGTGAGAAAAAGAAAAGAAAAGTTGTCTTGGATTGAAGAGAATAGCAAAAATGAGTTCAAAAATAAGGTACAACTGAAAAGGAGAAAGAAAACACTCGGGAAAAACATGAAAAAGAAGAATAAGGGCAAATTTTGATAAACTGGTTGAGTTATGAAGGTAAGAGTGTTGATAAACATGATCTAAGGATAGATTTTACTCACTACTTGCCTAAAATGTCATACCAAAGCCCATGAGCCTATGTTACAAGACATTAAGTCCTAAAGTGATTCGAATCCACTTTGTCATCAGTCGGGAGTTGAGTATAAAGGCAAGTTTATGGTGTTAGTCATTTCACATGAATTTCATTTCTGAGAGTGAGAATGCTTACACAGCCCCTGACTTTAAAATGTATCTTATGTGAGAAAGAGAGACTTCTTTTCTATGAGGGCATTTGCACTTCATGATTGGCATATAAATAGTCTAGTGATTATAGATTATTAATACTCCTCATTTGTCATAATTGGACTGGCGTATACATCTTTATGTTTTGTTTTGTTTTATAGCTTAGCAATTAGGTTTTAAAAGTGAGAGTTGAGTACCTGAATTGTAGTTAAAGGATGTTTATGCCATTAGAGTAGCTACTATCTGTTTCTCATTGTCTGCTTATATTAAGTCATCGCTTAAGGACAAGCAACAGTTCTAAGTTGAGGGTGTTGATGTGTTGTCAAATTACAGCACATTTGATGCCTAAAACAAGGGAGTTTGCGAGTTCCTAATCCTACTTTTTATGGTTTTTATGTGCTTTTATGTTGTTATTGTAGAAAAGATAGGTTGGCATGATTCTGGGAGAAAATTGTAGATTTTGCTGAAGTGCAGGACATACGAGACATCCTACAAGTCATAAGGTGCTCTCATAGCAAGAAACAGTGAGCAAAATCAGGAATCTGCTAAGTGGAAGTCAACCCTATGAGGCCACTCTACAAATTGTAGGTCTCACTACGACTCGTATAGGTGGGATCGTAGCAAGAAAAATGAGCTAAAAGTTTGGACCAAGAATTGAAGGCCTAGACTATGAGAGGAGCATACGAGTCGTACCGCAAGCAACGACTCATAACAGTGGGTCGTAATAGTCAAGTCCAAAATTTAAAGTGCTGACTATGAGACCCCTATTATGACTCACCCTATGAGTCATACCTAGTGATGTATCTGCTTCCAATTGTCTTTTCGATTTAATTAGTACGGTGTTTTTGTATCTAGTATAAATATATAATGTTAGGTTTTCTTTAAAGGGGGACATTCAGAGATACTTGTAAATATTCCAAGAGCATTTTTAGGGTTTAGAGTAGATTTTTATCTTTTAAATTGAAGACCCACATTTGGGGATTGCAAAAGACATATTGTATTCATTCTCCATTAATCCAAGCTTGTGCTTTGCAACTTGTAGTGTTCTTATTCTTCATCATTTTGAGTAAAACTCTAAACTATGTCTTCTATTGGCATTGTTGTTGATTTTTCCTTGGCCATGAGTAGCTAAGAACCCACAACTTGGGATTGTGGGAACCATGAGTAGTTGAATTGAAATAACCTAGACTTTGTGGATTTCTTTGATTGGGGTTTTGGATGTATTGTTTATTTCCCTTCATTTTAATTGTTGTTTGGTAGTGGCCAATGCCAAACCTCGTCTACTATCACGATCCCAACCAAGGTAGTGATGAATAGGAAAAGGGAAGTAAATAATCGAATTGGATTGATGTGTTCTTGTCTAATCAACCAAACCTGATCAAGGGGAGGTTGACTTGGACAATGGGTAATGGTTAGTTGGAAACCATGGTTTTAGACCACGCCCCATGGTAAAATTCGACCTTCACCTTCACAAGGGGCCTAAAAGAACCTAAGTTATCCTCTTGCATGTGAATTCCCAATTAGAGTTATGTTGTCTAGGATAATTGAATCAACGAACCATGGGGAACACAATTTCCAAGTTGTCCCTAATTTGAGTGTCTTCATGCATAGTTAGTTTAGTTTTTATTTTTATGCTTATATTACAAAGAAAACCTCCCATTTAGAGATTTTAGTAATTGATGCTTGAAATGATAGGTAGTGGATCTCTATAGTCAAGTCCCATATTCCCTATGGATTCGACCCTAAACTCTGGTTAGGTTAATTACTGACAGAGGCCGCTTTATTGTTGGAGCGTGAACATCATCAAGTACTCAAAGAACTCAATATTTTGAAAGAGAAATTGTAAAAGAGTCTTTGAGAACACTTGAGGTTGAATTTGATCCTAAAGCTTGTGATTCTTATTGACGTTGGATTGCTTGTTATTCAACCTATTATGTAAGTGTTTAATTATGTCTTCTCGATTCATAGTCTCTACATCTACACATAGCATAAATATCTAAATCCATAACTAGGGTTGTTGGAACCTTGAAGAACTAACAAAGTAAAACCAGATAATTCACAATTCTTAGAAAGTGTATATGCTTGTATTAATTATCTCTCTTCGTTTTGCATATTCTCTAGTGATAGCCAACATTAGAACTCACCTAGTGTTACTGACTGAATCAAGGTAGTAATAAATAGGAAAAGATATTAATTAACAGGATTCGATTAATGTGTTCTCGTCTAATCAAAGGAACTAGGCCAAGGGGAGGTTGTACTGGGACTAATAGGTAATGGTTAGTAATGCACATTATAGAGATGGGCCAAGTCGCATAGTGAAATTCACCTCTCACATTTGACCAAAAGGCTTGGTGAACTTAAATTACCTTCCTGCATGCTATACACTAGACAAGAATTAGGTTATTCGATGATCCTGAGTTGGGGAATCATGGGGAACACAATACCGTAGTTGCTCTCATTATTGGCTTTTATCTCATAATAGTTAGTTTTAATTTATTATTGATCATTGTAAAACCCCCTTTGAGGAATTAAGTTGGTTAACTACTCGGATTGCGTATTAGTTAATTTTCTTAAGTCTACGTATTCCTTGTGGATCGAGTCTAACCTTGGTTAGGTTCTATGTCTTAATAGTGACTATTTTATCCTCTAAAAAAGGGGTGTAACTTGAATGACATCACTAGGATCAAACATAGTCATGAATGTTATGGAGAAAATTAAAATCATAAGGGAAAAGTTGCAAACGGGCCAAAGCCAGCAAAAGTCCTACTTCGATGTTAGAAGGAGGGATCTTGAGTTCCAAATTTGTGATTGGGTCTATTTGAAGGTGTCTCCTATAAAAGGTTTAATTCGGTTTGGTAAAACAGGGAAATTGAGCCATAAGTATTTAGGTCCTTTCAAAGTGGTGACAAGAGCGAGAAAAGTGGCATATGAGTTAGACCTCCTAATGAGATGCATCTAATCCATCTGGGTTTTCATGTATTGATGTTGAAGAAGTTCATAGGTGATCAAAACTCCATAGTTCCTTTAGAAGATGTGAACATTGAAGAGAATTTGATGTATGAAGAGGTACTAGTTTAGATCCTAGACCAGCAAGTGAAAAAGCTAAATAACAAGGAAGTTGCATCCGTTAAAGTGTTTTGGAGAAATCATCAAGTTGAGGGTGCCAAATAGAAAGTGGAAGCGGATATGAAGAAGCGTTACTCATATTGCTTCCACCTACTCAAACCTAAGGTATTAAGATATTCTTCCCTAAAACCTCAAATTCCTTGTATTTTAGTTTATGTAAGGTGCATACACTTACTATTATTTGTGCACTATTTTGAGACATATTTTAATTGTAAATTTTGAAAATTTCATGAAGTGATGTTTAACTTGCATTTTTGCATGCATATTGGGTTGTTAGTTGATGATTAACTCCTTAGAGCTACCTTCAAGTATATTTGGGGAATGTTCCTAAGGGGGAGACATTGTAAGGACCCTTAGTTTAAGAGTCTAGAAGTGCAGGATAATTAGATTGAAAAATAACCTTAGGTTAGTTCATGAAGTTGATTTACAGCCTATAGGTAGGATGTCGGCCCATAGTTCAAACTCTAAAACATGAATTTCAGGAAAGGGAAAAAGTTTCCAGGTGTAGTTTAACATAAGTAGCCAATAACGACCCATAGTATGTTTGACGGTTCGTAGAAAGGATCGTAATTGAGAGTATCAGACATAAGGGAAATCTGGAGTATTTGGAGAGTCATCTACAATTCATAGCATGGTCGATAGATCATGGTATGGCACATAGAAACCCTTCATAGATGAGGTCCAATAAAGTAGGAAAATTGACTAAGTGTGGAAAGTCTCTACAAGTCCAACCATGGGTCATGAGTCAAAGGATAGCCGGTAGAAAAGGATATCATGGTTTGGGCTGACAAAAAGTTTTGAAGATTGAAATACGAGAATAGCATGGATAGGATTATGGTCCATGGTTCAAACCAGCGCCCATAATCGCACTTCCGCAGACCTCTTCCGACAGTTTTAATGAAAGATAGTTTTGTCATTTTCGCTAATCCTAATTCTATACTATGTTGTTTTTGGTATTATAAGGGTCCTAAGTAAGACCTTAAATCCCTTTGACCCTCACTCATTCTCTCATACTCCTATACTAAATATTCTAATGCAAAAGAAATACTCCCCAGAGAAGAAGAACAAGCTATGGAAACTAGGGTTTCAAAGGGCTCTTTCTTCAACCAAAACATTCCTTCTTCCCGAGCCCACAAATGTATGTGAATTTGATTTTTGGGTCTCCTTTCACCAACAAAGTCCTACATTATGAATTTTACTTTTTCCTTAAGTTTCTTCAAGTTGATATACATTCTAATGATGACTTTATGATACTTTATGTTACTAAATGGTCTCAATGATATCCTATGATGTTATACCAAGAATTTAGATGTTTTGAGTTATTGATAATAACCCAATGGTGAGTATTATTAATAATGAAATGTGGACTATTTACATGTTTGAATAATCATATTTCATGATTTATGATGTTTTAACTTAATAGTTAGTCCACTAAGTTTCAAGTTATGTTTTACATGATTCATGATGATATTATGGCATTAAAGATGACTTTGAAAGTTATGATTTGACAAAGATATAAGCATGTTGACAATTGTCCTAAAAGATGATTAAGAAGGTCCCAAGAAGAAAGGACAATTCTCACTTGGCAGTTCCTTAAGTTTGAGCTACTCTTATGATTTGCTACTTATGATTCTAAGTGTCATAATTTGATGAAGCTATGTTTTAAAGATTTTAGTGGGATGACTTAGTATTGAATGAGGCATCATAGTGTGGTTCACTAAAGGAAACCTGGAAGAAACTCTTTGCCCCATTGACTATGTGCCACCATAGGAGCCCTTGTAGGCTAGGCTAGTGGAGTTACATAGGCCATTTATGTTATATAAAGATCCATGCAAAGTGATGGAGTTTCACCTAGAAAGTGGCCTCCCCGTGCCAGTGTAAGGGGTTATGCTGGATTGCATGTAGTAGCATAAATGGTCTTACATTTCAGTTAAGGGCCATTCCTAAAAGTTTATGACTCTATGATATTATTCTAGCACGTGTGATCTATCATGCATTGATTCTCATTCATATTGAGTGTTCTTCCTTGTTTATGCTTCAGCTCATGTTATGTATGTTTACTACCTTTTGTATATGTTTTATTCATGAATGATAGAATTATAATTTTATGGTTGCATTGTATCTCACATACATAATACATTGTAAAAGTACTAACTCATATTTTTCCTACATGATTTAATCATGCAGGAACAGGTACTCCTCCACCATCTCGTGGCTAGTTCTATGGCATTCGAGACTAGTGCTTTTTTTGTGGTTAGTCCTTAGTTCAGGTCTCTACCATTTTCATTCTTATTTTGTATTTCAAACACTACCATTTTCATTCTTGTTTTGTATTTCAAACACTATGAATATGTTGGCCTTTTGAGGCTTTTACATTCTATTTTATTTATGTATAGAGTCTTTTCTATTTGATGGTAATCGACCATTATCGACTCTGTCCATCTATGGTTTAGTCGGTATACATTATGGACAAATGTTGATGTTTGCTTTTTAATGTTGCTTCACTATCATAATATAGCCCCACAGTCCCTTGCCTTGATTTACTTCCACAAATGTTTAATTTATGCCTATGAATGCTTGTGATATTAGAGATAACTTGGGGGGTGCCTCCATGTATCTCATTTTCCATGTGATGACTAGGCCCTTGATTGTATCGTTACATTCTAGAGAATGGAGCTACTATAGAAGTAAAGCCCTGAACAAACCACTTGTTGTATCCAGCTAAGCCCATAAAGCTACAAATGTGGATAGCCAAAGGAGGTATAGTCGAACCCCTGTACTGCCTCGATATTTGCTGGATCAACTCGAGTACCCTCTTTAGAAACAACATGACCCAAAAATGCCACTGAACTAAGCCAGAATTCATATTTGGAGAACTTAGCATATCACTTCTCCTCTGTAAGCTTCTGAAGTAGAATTCTTAAGTGTTGGCCATGATCAGCTTTGGTATTGCAGAAGACTAACATATTATCGATGAAGACAATAACAAAAGAGTACAAGTATGACCAAAATACACTGTTCATCGACTCCATGAATGTTTTTGGGCATTAGTTAGTCCGAATTATATAACCAAGAACTCATAGTGCCCTTATCTCAGTCGGGAAGATGTCTTAGGGATGTTAGAAGCCCTTATCCCCAGCTAATGATCGATCTTCGAATCTCAAATCAATCTTATAAAATACGTTTGCACCCTGAAGCTTGTCAAATAAATCATCACTTCTTGGAAGAGGATACTTATTCTTGATTATTACTTTATTTGATTGCTGATAATCAATGTACATTCTCATAGAACCATCTTTTTCTTAACAAATAAGACTAGGACACCACAAAATGATACACTAAAGCGTATGAATCCTTTACTTAACAAAATCTTAGAGCTACTCTTTTAGCTCATTCAATTGAGTTGGCATCAAAATGGCATGGAAGAGAAAAATTGGCTTAGTCCCTAGCTCAAGGTCAATGGTTAAGTCAATATCCCTGTATGGGTGGACTCCAAGATGGTTTGTAAGAAACACATAAACAAGCTCCAAAACAATAAGAATAGGCTCCGTTGATGGTGGATCAGTACTGGTATCATGAATGAATGCCAAATAGGCAAGACCACCTTGATCCACTAGCTTTCATGCCCAGATATAAGAAATGACTTTACTTGGATAAGAACCACTCGAGCATCACCACACTATCCTCGATCTATTAGGAATAGCCAATATCACAGTCTTAGCTTAACAATCAAGAATACCACAATAAGGGGAAAGCCAATCCATCCCCAATATGATGTACAAAAAACAACCATATTAATCATATCAACCCAGGTATCATAACCATCCAAAGATAAAAGATAGGATTGGTAAACCCGATCCACCACTAAAAGATCACCTACTAGGTAGATATATGCACAGGCACAAGCATACAATCACATAATAAGTCAAATACAATAGAGATTCACGGAGATGTAAGAGTATGTGGAACCAAGATCAAATAATATTGATGCAGGCCTGTGATAGACTGGTACAACACCTGTAATAATAGCATCAAATGTCTCAGCTTCGGGCCTCTCAGGAAAAAAAAAGATCGCCTCTACCACCAATGGCCTGAGTAGGACCTCTACTACCATAGTGACCCACTACATCACATGTACCCCTACCCGGAGTACGCCCACTTCTACTTGATTGCCCCTACAATGGTTGTTAATTTGAGGAGCTGCATCTCTAGTTGGAGAAGCTTGATCCCTAAATAGTGCTACTGAATAAGAGTAGTATGGCCTCGCATGAGTCTGATGAAGGCAATATCTAATTATATAATTTGGAGAACCATACCCAAAACATGACCTTAGGTGAGGAGAGTGCTAAGAAGATGAACTGTCCATAACTCTATGAACCATTAGGGCCCTAAACATCCTCCAAAGCTAGCAATGAAGCATGAACTAGACCTCAATGCTAAGTATAGCCCTGTTGTGAAACCCCTAGCTCCTGTTAAGGTACCTATGAAATGAATAGATGCTCAGACCCTCTTGGTGCCTCCATACTCATACTTCAATAACAACTTTGCCTTTTTAGTAGTACCAACTATGGTCTGAAAAGATAGACCCTCGTGTGAAGACCTGAACACCTAAGTATGAAGAGAGAATGCTAGCCCCTTCACAAATCTACGGACCCTCTCTACCTCTGTAGGTATCAACAATAAGCAATTTTGAGACATTTAATAGAATCTAGCCTTACACTCGGCTATTTTCTTACCTTCCATAGTTAAGTCTCAAATCTAGACCTTCTCTTCTCACGAATAGTCTAAGGGATGAAATGTTCTTGACTACGATCCTTGTCTTCTATGGAGTCTAGTGCTACCTTGGTTTGACTAGAGGCTTGTAGTGAATACCTTTGTCATAGTTTCCACTATGTGTTGAACTTGGGGCACATCCTCAACCCCTACCATGTCCTCTAGCTCTACATCCGCCTTTGACTTGAGCTAGGACCTCAACAATAGCATCCTGAGCTAGTTCTATAGCTCACCCCACAGATACAGATCTGCTCCTATCAATCTACAAAAAGAATACACCATATTTAGCAACCTCACATAAACCATGTGCTACAGGAATTGGAAGAATAAAAGGAAATTTCCTAACGGTCACTATAACCCTCAAAGATAAGTAACAGACATCTCCATATCAATCTTTAAGACTCTACTCAACTGGGATTATACATATGTGAGACTTAAGAACCTAGGACTCTGATAGTAAATTTCCATGACCTAAAATTAGGGTGTTATGGCACTTGCTTAACCCAACAAGGCATGTCCGCCTAAAGCTACTCAGTTCAATTATATAATACTAAAAGTGGAAGAAATAAAGTCTAATAAGTAATAAGTGGTTAATTGCACACTCATCTAGGGCTTAAATTTTGTATAAAAAGTGTCCTTCTGTATAAAAGGTGTCCTTGATACTCTATTTTGTGCTATAAACGGTCATGAATTATTGTTTTTGTAGCAAGGTGAAGATTGAGGAGAACTTGGAACATAAACATGCAAAAAGAGGTCAAAAAAGAGTTGACAATGAAGTATTAGACATTGAGCATCCCAAAAGAGGTAATTGGCAAGTCACTTAAGTATCCCAGACCTCGCCAAATGATCACCCACTGAAACTACTGCAAAAAGTGCTCAAAAATATGCTTCGAAAGTGCTCAAAATTATAATTTCCATATATCTTAAAATTCGTGTGTGATATCAAAATTACAACTTCATACTCTTGATCAGGGGGTCAAATTGAGTGGTGAATGGTTCTAATACTAATTTTAGAGCAAATGAATCGCAATTTCATTTTCCTAAAATTTTAATTTCCAAAATCAATCCACGACAATGTCGCGATGCACTGCCATCACGGACCTATTAAATTTTGCCTCTGCGATTGGTCTGTGTCGCGGAACAGACGTGGATCAGTGTATTTTGTTTCCAGTGATTTTTATCTTGGTCCAATGCTTTTGGATCTTGGGCCCAAGTCTTCCATGCATAAAATACATATACTTAGCCTTATTTCACTATCATATCATTCAAGACATTCCCGAATACTCACTCAAACACTTAGAAAATATTTCATCTCAAAATTCAAGTGTCCAAATCTCTTTCGGATGTTAAGGATTTTACTCCAGCTTCAAGTCTCCATTAAAATCTTCATCAAGGAATTCTCCAAAGTTAAAGTATGTGGGTTTTAACCATTGGGTCCTTTCACCCATGGTGCCCAAGCTTCCTTTTCACCTAAGTTGCATGATTTAAAGTTGATTTACTCATGGGTCTTATTATGAATTTCACTACACACTATGTTGGGGTTTCATAAAATTGTGATCGTTTTAGCATGTGTTAAACATTTAATCTAAGATCTATTATGAGATTTGATGAAGGGTATTGATGTATATTTCTTAAGGGTGTTACCGACTATCTATTGATGGTTTTACACTGAATGTCCTAGTATGATTCCACTCTTGCATTGCATGGTTTTACACTGCACACTCGTCAAGTGTTTGATAAAACGTCTGGTTATGATTTCTTGAGGAATTGAGGAGCAACGCATGTCTTATGAGTTGAATGACTTTATGATAATGAAAGGAATGTATGTATATGATTTTCCCCTATATAGTGTTGGAATTTCCCAAGCCTTATTTGGGAGGTTGTAGGCCCAGGCATCCATGTTGAGGGGTTTATACCTCGATCGTCTCGCTCGGGAGGTGGTAGGCCCGTGCAACCATGTTGAGGGGTTTGTACCCCAATTACCTCACTGAGGAGGTTGTAGGCTTGTGCAACCATGTTGAGGGGTTTGTACTTCATCAACCATGTTGGGAGGTTTGTACCTCATCAACTATGTTGGGGGATTTGTACCTTATCAACGATGTTGGGGGGGGGTTGTACCTCAGCAACCATATTGAGGGGTTTGTACCTTATTTGCCTCTCCAAGGAGATAGTAGGCCTTGGATATTCACTAATAATAGTCTCTCCTTACATATGTATAATGTATTATGCTTTGATTGATATAGGTGCCACCCTTTCCTTTGTTACTCCTTTTGTTGCTAAAAAGTTTCTTGTTGTTCCCGAGTTGTTGCAGGAGTCATATGAAGTGTCTACTCTGATTAGTGCCTCTATTGTTTCTAGGTAAGTTTGTAGGAGTTGTCCTATTTGCATTTTGAATAAGTTGTTGCCATGTGATCTTGTTGAATTAGACATGGTAGACTTTGATGTCATTCTTGGGATAGATTGGTTGCATGCCTACTATGATTCTATTGAGTGTAGAACTTGTAGGGTCAAGTTCTAATTTCCTAATGAACCCGTCCTTGAGTGGGAAAGTCAAGATGTGATGGTCAAGGGTAGATTCATTTCATTCATTAAAGCCCATAAGTTGATTTCTAGAGGGTGTTTGTATCATCTTGTGAGGGTTAAAGTTGTGGATTCCAAGGTCCCTTCCATTGAGTCAGTCCCCATTGTAAATGAGTTTCTTGATGTCTTCTCAAATGACCTTCCTGGTGTCCATCCTGAAAGGGAGATAGACTTTGGCATAAATCTTCTTCCCGATACTTAACCTATCTCAATTTTCCCTTACCGTATGGCCCCAGCGGAGTTGAAGGAGTTAAAAGAGCAATTGAATGATTTGTTGGAAAAGGGATTTATTAGACCTAGTCAATCACCTTGGGGTGCTCCAGTGTTATTTGTGAAAAAGAAGGATACGTCACTTAGAATGTGCATTGATTACTGGCAACTCAATAAGGTCACTATAAAGAATAGATATCCTCTTTCAAGAATTGATGATTTGCTTGACTAATTGCAAGGAGCTAGTTTTTCCTCTAAGATTGATCTTTGGTTCCAGTATCATCAAGTGAGGCTGAGGGTATGTGATATTCCCAAGATGGACTTCTGGACTGGATATGGGCATTATGAATTTGTGGTGATGTCCTTAGGGTTAACTAATGCACCGGCCATCTTCTTAGACTTGATGAATAGGGTCTTCAAACCCTACCTTGATTCCTTTGTTGTGGTCTTCATTGATGATATTTTGATCTATTCACATAGTAGGGAGGAGCATATGGACCATTTGAGGGTTGTGTTGTAAAGATTGAGGGAGGAGGGATTGTATGCTAAATATGACAAGTGTGAATTTTGGTTGAAAGAGGCTACATTCTTGGGTCATGTGGTGTCGGGGGATGGCATTAAAGTGGATCCTAAGAAGACTGATATGATTAGGAATTGGCCTAGACTATTGACCCCATCGGATATTAGGAGTTTTTTGGGCCTTGCAGATTACTATAGAAGGTTTGTGAATGGGTTCTCCTCCATTGCTTCCGCTATGACAAAATTGACTCAAAAGAAGGTTAAGTTTGTGTGGACTGATGAATGTGAGAAAAGCTTCCAAGCATTGAAAGATAGGCTTGTGTCCGCTCCTATATTGTTACTACCGGATGGGCTTGAGGATTTTGTTGTGTATTGTGATACATCTAGAGTTGGTTTGGGCTGTGTGCTAATGCAAAATGGTAAGGTCATAGCCTATGCTTCTAGGCAACTCAAAGTGCATGAAAGGAATTACCCTACCCATGATCTTGAATTGGCAGTCATGGTGTTTTCATTAAATATTTAGCATCATTATTTGTATGGGTGCATGTTGATGTCTTCACCGATCATAAGAGCCTCCAATATGTCTTCACTCAAAAAGATCTCAGCTTGAGACAAAGAAGGTGGCTAGAACTCCTTATGGACTATGACATGAGTGTGCATTACCATCCAGGTAAGGCAAATATTGTGGTAGATTCTTTGAGATGGATGTTTATGGGTAGCATAGCTTATGTGGATGGTGATGATAAGGTCGCTAGTGAGGTACATAGATTGGCTAGATAGGGGGTGAGGTTGGAAGATATGGGTAATGGTGTAGTTGTTGTTGATGGTTCTAAATATTATGTGGTTGATGAGGTGATAGCAAAACAATATCTAGACTCCTCCTTGCTTGAATTGAAGGTTTTGGTGAAAGAGAACAAAATAGAGGTTTTCTCCCAAGGGGGAGATGGGTCCCTTAGATACCAAGGTAGGTTATGTGTGCCATGTGTTAATGGTTTGAGGGAGAGAATTCTTGGTGAGGCTCATAATTCTTCTTACTCTATCCACCCCGGTTCCACCAAAATGTATAGAGACTTGAGGGACGTGTATTAGTAGGGAGGCATGAAGAGGGACATCGCCAAATTCATTTCCGGTTTCCATAGTTGTCAACAAGTCAAAGCCAAAAATCAAAGGTCGGGTGGCCTAACTCAAGACATAGAGATTCTTACTTGAAAGTGGCAGGTGATTAATAAGGATTTTGTGGTTGGGTTGCGCAAGACTAGGAATGGTTTTGATTCCACATGGGTGGTGGTTGATAGGATGACGACATCGGCTCACTTTCTATTGGTCAAGACTACATATGGGGATGAAGAGTATGCATGGTTGTACGTCCATGAGTTAGTGAGATTACATGGGGTTCCTTTATCCATTATATCGGATCATGATGCACAATTTACTTCACACTTTTGGAGGTCTTTTCAAAGGGGACTTGGTACCAAAGTTCACCTTAGTACGGCCTTCCACCCTCAAACGGATGGCCAAGCTGAAAGGACAATTCAAGCACTTGAAGATATTCTTAGGGCTTCTGTTGTGGAGCTTAAAGATAGTTGGAATGACCATCTTCCATAAAGTGAGTTTTCCTAAAACAATAGCTATCACTCTAGCATCATTATGGCTCCTTTTGAGGCTCTTTATGGGAGATGTTGTAGATCACTAGTGATTGGTTTGAGGTTGGAGAGGTGTCTTTATTGGGGCCAGATTTGGTTACGAATGCTTTGAGAATGTTAGGATGATTAGAAAAAGGTTAAGGACAGCCCAAAGCCATCAAAAATCGTTTGTCGATGTGTGAAAAAGAGACCTTGAATTCAAAGTGGGAGTTTGGGTCTATTTGAAGGTTTCTCCAATGACATGTGTGGTCCGTTTTGGTAAAAAGGGGAAGTTGATTCCAAGGTATATTGGTCCTTACAAGGTGATAGAGAGGATTGGCAAGGTAGCTTATGAGTTGAAGTTGCCTAGTGAAATGAATTTGGTTTATCCGGTATTCTATGATTCTATGTTACGAAAGTGTGTTGGTGATCCTGATACCATTGCGCCTCTTGATATTGTGGGTATTGTTGAGGATAACTTGACTTATACGGAGGTTCTGGTTCAGATCTTGGATAAGAAGGTAAATAGATTGAGGAACAAAGAGATGGCATTCGTTAAGGTCCTTTGGAGGAACCAACAAGTCGAAATTGCTACTTGGGAGGCAGAGGCAAATATGGAAAAGCGGCATCCTTATTTTGTTTACTCCACTCAAGACTAAGGTACTAATCCTAAGTCCCATATCTGATTTCAAGTCTTGCATTTTAGCCCCTATGTCATTCATATGCATTCATGTTTAAGTAGGTAAATTTATGATGATTTTACACTTATGTTGAGAATTTGAAAATGGTATTTTACATGTTATGTTGCGTTCTTCTTGGGCTGATTTATGCATGATCACTCTTGTCTTGTACATCTCTTTTACATTCGGGGATGAATGTTCCCAAGGGGGACATATTGAAACTACCCTATAAATGTGCCTCAGAATGCCCGGAATTTTAATTTCTATATACCTCAAAATCCGTTCGTTATTTTGAAAATCCATCTATCAAAAGGTCAAAATTAGGTGACAAAGGGTCTAACCTCGATTTAAGAATGAAAAATTAGTAATTGTAATTTTTTAAGTGAATAATTCCAATGACGTTTACCATTCCCTCTGTGACACGCCAAGAGCGCGCTTTAGTGTAATTCCTTCTCCGTGTCCTCTCCATGATGCGGCGAGGTGTATTTTGCCTAGCAGTGTTTTCCTGTGCAGCCCAAAAAATTCTAAGTGTTGGGCCCTAGTTTCCCAAATGTTTTTTATCTATGCTTAGCCAAATTTCACCCTTATATCATCTTAAACATTTCCCAGTACTCCCCAAAACACTTAGCCATATTCTCACTCCAAAATTTAACACTCAAAACCCTCATATGGAACTAAGGATTTTCTTCAAGCTTCAAGCCTCCATTTTCAAACTTCACCAGGAACTTCTCCAAAGCTAAGGATGTGGTGTTGAACCATTGGGTCCTTTCACCCATGGTGCCTAAGCCTTATTTTTACTAATATTGCATGATTTAAAGTTGATTTTATATGTAGGTCTTGTATATTGAGAAATTTACTGCATAGTGATTTTAGTTCATGAATATATGGTTGTTTTAGCATATTTTGAGCTCTAAATCTTGGATCTAATGTTGGATTTAATGAGGGGTTCTGATGTGAACGTGTTGGGGGTGTTGCAAGGTGTTGATTGATGGTTTTACAATAGATTTTCTTGCATGATTTCATCTCTAAATTGCATGGTCTTTGACTCTCATTTCATACCCTCAATGTGTATGATAAAATGTCCGGATGTGGTTTCTTGAGGAATTAAAGGTCCAAAGCATGAGATATAATATGAATGATGTTATGATGATAAATTGAGATTATGTTGAGATATGATATCAATGATGTCATGATGATGAAATGAGCTTATGTATACGATTATTCCCATATGAAATGTTGCACCATAGAATATGATAAATCCTATATAAAGTATTGCATTAGATCATACCCGATCTGGGGGGACAACAGCCCGAGTAACCATGCGAGGGGTTTATACTTCATCACCGTGTTGATAAGGTGTGATTATCATCAACTATGTGAGGGGTTTATACCACACCACCACCAAGGGGTTTATACCTTGAATAACTAGTTTGGTCTCTTCTACACATATGATACCTGATATGAGCATGAGCTACTTAAGCATGTTTTACTTACGCATTGAACATACATGCCCTATTGCTACACTATGCCTATTTTCTAATGTTTGCATTTTGAGTATGATATCTATCTATTGTTGCATTGCATCCCACATTCTTAGTATATTCAAACGTACTAACACATATTCTTACCTACATTATATCACCATGTAAGGACTGGTGCTCAAGTTGATCATTCTCCTCCTCCACGTGGCTAGATTGGTCCTACTCAAAGCTAATTGGTGAGTCCTCCACTTCGGGGACCTTAGTCTATGTTGCTATTATCTATGTATTGAGACACTTTCTTATGTTCTACATTGACTATGAGGGTGAGCCCGATTACTTTGTCCTGGCCCCTACTCTATCTATGTATTTAGAGGTTTTTGTTGGATAAGTTAAGTATCTATTTTATGAGCTATGACTCCTTGACCCTTATTGATATTGTTTTGCAATCTTTCCCTTAACCCCATTGCCCTTTAATCTTATTTTATGTCTTTTACATGCTTCTGCGTCTAATGATGTGTAATAATAAGTTGAGAGGCTTGATTGGGGTTCCCTCGGGTTCCCCATTTGTTGTGCCACGTCTAGACCCTAGGATTGGGTTGTGACAAACTTGGTATCAGAACACTAGGTTGATAGATCCTCAGTGTCCAACACACCGTGTCGATTAGAGTCCTACATATGGTTGTGAAGCGCGCCATGACTAAGAATAGGAGGTTATAAGCCGTTTTAGGAAATGTTTCCCTTCTTCATGTTTTATGTCATGCTATAGAGTTATAGTATGTTTTCCTCCCTAACAATTGTTCTTCGCTATGCTAGGTCATGCCAAACACTAGAGGAAGACAAGCCCAAACTATCGAGGAGCAACCTACCAATGGTGAGTTCTGGGATACTCTTACTATGCTTGCCCAAGTGGTAGCCAACCAAGTCCAACAAAGGGCCCAAGCCCCTCATGCTACTTCCTAGAGAGCTAGGGTAAGAGACTTCATGAGGATGAATCCTCCAATTTTCCATGGGTCAAAGGTGGATGAAGATCCATAGGAGTTCATTGATGAGGTCTGCAAAATCTTGAATATCATGGGTGTTAGGCCAAATGAAAAGGCGGAGTTGGCGGCATATCAAATCAAAGGGGTAGCCCAAATTTTGTATGAACATTAGAAAGGTGAGAAGGGTAATGGCTATATGGTTCTTTTAGAAGAATTCAAATTGGCCTTCCTTAATCGGTTTTTCCCTCTTGGTCATCATATATGCCAACGTAGTAATAGTATTCCCAAACTCAACTTTGGTAGCCCCTCCGTCTTGAGGAGCTTAAGGAGCGGGGTAAGCCGATTGTCCCGTGGGTGCATGGGCCCTCCTTGGCCTTCCTCTTTGTAGCGGCATGAACTAGAAGAGAAAATAACATTCATTAGGGGAAAAGACTTACTTTACAACTAAGGCATGATATAGACCATAAAGAAGTGAAACATGTCCTACTTTATGATATAATCTTTAATGTAGGAGTTATGAGTTATTCTACCTTACGATATAATCTTTTTGGTAGGAACCATGGATTATACCTTACAGCATGGCCTTCTCGATAGGTGTTATAGAATGTCCTTACCTTACGATATAATTTTTTCGGTAGGATCCATGAGTCATTCTACCTTACAAAATGACCTTTTTGCTAAATCTTATAGAATGTCCATACCTTATGATATAATCTTTTTGGTAGGAGTCATGAAAATAGCTCATCAAACGATCGCATTTAAGTATCAAGAAAGAACTCCTCATTTTCCCAAGAACACAACAAACATGAGAGCCCAACAATCCACTTGAAATGCCATAGGTGTTTTACATGATTTAAACACACATATATACATTCATACCATCATCATAAAGCTACTTGACTCATAAGTTATGCAATAGATCATCAATAACTCAAGAATCCTTAACAAGACATTTTATCAAGCACTTGACGAGCGTGTAATGCTAGTTCAAAATCATGCAATTCAAGAGTGAAATCATGTGAGAAAAATCAATGTAAATCAACCCACCAGCACTTGGTACCACATTCGTGCAAAATAGATTGAAATCCCCTATCAAATATCAACATAGATCATAGTTTCATAGCTCAAAATATGCGTCACAATAGACAAACCATCATATAGCATAAGCTTAAAATTGATAAACGTGTATTTTCAATCAACATTTCATGAAACGCCAACATAACATTTAACCATAGTCCATAATGGATGGAGAAAACTCCAACAAAGCATCTTGAAAATCATGAGAATGTATGGAGCATTTGATGAAGATTAGAGAGGAATTTGAGAGTTTTTGGTGAGTTTTTAGGGCTAAAAATGGCAAAAGAATGAGGGATTTTTTTCTTATATAGGTATTGGGTTCGTATCCAACTGCCCTGGAGTAAAAAAAGAATTTTTCAAAAATTTTTGAACTAGTCTGTGTTAGGTCCGTATCGTGGATTGGTCACCGACAGCTACTATTTTTGTGAAGTTTCGCCGAAAAGTTATTTTTTTGGCACTGATAAAGTATATCTTGTATGTACTTGTCCCGTAACATAATTTTTTCCTCTGAACAAGAATATAAAGTCATATTTGAGAAATTCTACACGGATATTGAGATATTCAAAAAAATGCATTATAGGTTCTTTCAGAGCTATGCAATGGGGTGTTTAAATACCCCCGATTTGAGATATAAGGGAATTAAGATTATGGGGAATTCCTAGGAATGTATAGGGAATTTCAGGGGTCTCTTGAGTTGCAATGGATAAGCATCAAAGAGGAACAAACAGGATCCAAATCCCAGTACATAAGCCCATGGCTCCGAGGCTAATTTAGAAACGTCATCGGATTAAGGCAAGAACTAAAGTGGCGCATAAGCTTCTCTTGTATACTCCCCAAATTAATTGAGAGTCTAAGCATGTTAACAAGCACATATACCATGATATGTACATGAAGGTGAAGTGTAATGTCTTAAAGAACAAGCACGTGCTCCTGGAGAACATTCACAAAACAAAAGCTAAGGAGACTAGAGAGAAAACCTTATCTGACCAATTTGAAGCAAGGATGGTAAAGACCAAAGTAATCAAGGAAAAAACATTCACCAGGAAGGAGAAGGATGAAGATTAGCTGAGGCTTGAAACGAATGAGGAGGACTCAAATGACACAAACCTGGAAGACATTGCCATTATTGAGGTTCTTTTGGGTATGGAGCATCCATTATTGCAGGCAGATATGGAGTGATCTTTGTAGGACATGCTCCATCCACCTACTAAGAGCATGCTACTTTCCTTCACTATGGAGGAAGTTGGTCTTGTTTCTCCACAGGGCGCTGATGCCCCAGCTTTGGGTACTCCGTCATCTGACCCTACTCCTTCATCTTCTCTTATATAGGGGGATCTTTTATCTTGATATTGTTCTCTCCCTCAATTTTTGTTCTTGATTGGTGTATTAAGAACAATACTCTTTGTTTTGTTGGGGGTGCTGGTTAGCACCTAACCCATTTTGTTTGGATTGTACATTTATGTAGTTTTTCTTATTTCTTTTGGGTTATATATATTGCACTTTGATTTTTGATTAGATATTTTTATTTTGTTCTATATTGTTGGCTTATTGCTATGGTTTGCATAGATTGACATCTTTGAGTACCTTTTAAGTGTTGATTTTGATGAATATCAATGTCTCAAATTGTACTTTTGACATATATTTGCTTGGGTTGATTTCATGAGATGTTAAGAGTTGCATAATACATGTGTGGACTTAAAGCATCTTGTCGTGACTGTATAGAAATGAACTTGGATTTTTCCAATAATCATTGCACTTGGGGAAACTCATTTGGTTAGAATAATATTTGATAGTTGTGTTAGAAAGCCATATGTGACGAGGTCTTTCGCTTGGAAAGTTGTTTGATGGCACTCGTAACTTTCCCGGTTGGTCCAATTAATTGAAATCGGTAAATGAATGGGAGGATCTTATACATTTCTTTTAGTGTCTACCATTACTTTCTTAAACCTCACGACTACCTTCTTTTGACTGCTCATGTGAGTGTGAGCTTCCCTTGGCACCATTAGAGCCTTACCTTTCCTTTTTGTGGAAATTGAACCAAATTGAATCCCTGGTTGGTTTTACCCTCCCATGATTTTTTGGGTGTTTGACTTTGTAGAGTAGTCCAACTTTAGGCCAAAAGCCTAAGTTAGGGGTGTGGTACAATAGAGGAAAAGGTTGGTTGTGATAAAGTGGTTTTATGAGGGGAGAGTTTGGGTGATAATTGGTTATGAGCACATCATGTGGCCTAGTTCATAATTGGCATATCCCTCCTAAAAACTTGATTTTGATGTTTGATTTTAAGTTTAGATTGCAAATATGTTAGACATTGTGCTTGTGTGTTTATAAAAGGAAGGAATGCCTTGTTAAGGTCGATAACATGAGAGGAATTGAATGTTTAGCTTGGGCTGAGTTTGATGTGGTGTATTGTGTTGAAAAATAGTTTGAATCTAGGTCATACACCAAGAAGTTTAGTCACTATCCCAAAATGCTACCTTACCTTGCACTTAGCCCAGCTACAAGCCCAAAAAGCCCTCTGTAATCTTTCATAAGCCAGTTGATGTGTTAGTTGGAAAATAACGGCAAGTTCACGAGTCGATTTAGCCATGCTTTTTATCTTTGGAGAGTGAGCGTTGTTTGATCCCTGAGCTTGATATTGCATTGCTTTGTGAGAATAGAATCTGAGCACAATTTCTTTGCATGATTTTGCCTTTGGGTGTGTCTTTGTGAGTGAATTCTCTAGAAGGTATGTTCTAGTCATTACTTGAAGGTTGAAGTGCACATGTGGGTAGTTGCATAGTGAATAGATTTTGTGCCTTGGCAAATCAATTATTGTTTAGCACATAAAATAGACATATTCTTTGAATTAGTTCACATTTGATTTATTTGAGGACAAATAAAGAGTTAAGTTGGAGATTTAGATGAGTGTTGTATTTGCACTCATATAGGATCAAATTGTACACAAAAAGTGTGCTTGATTCCCTATGTTATGTTATAAACTAACATGAATTGTTGTTTTTGCAGCAAGGAGAGGTCAACAAAGAGCTGAAAAGGAAGTATTAAGCCTCAGTATCACAAATGGGTACTTGGAAAGTCACTAAAGTATCCCAGACCTCGCCAAATGATCACGCACCAAAAAGCAAGGCAACTAAAAAATGGGCAAGCTACAAAAGTGATTTGGTGAATCGCCAACTTAGTTAGAGACCTCAATTTAGCTTGCATAATAGGTCATTAATTTGGACCAGAGTCACTAGTTAAAGGGTGAACTCAAGCTCGAAATGGTGCATCGCCAACTAGGTTGGCGAGCTCGACTAAGCTCGCCAAAATTCTACTTCAAGTCCAATCAAAAAGAGCAGTCTACAAGCTGAAGGCATACTATGCGAGTTACTGACTTGATTAGCGAGGTAAACAACATCGCGGATTAGATTTTCGAGAAAGATATTATGTACTTTTTGTACAGAGTATAAATAGTTGAGCGGATGGGAAAAGAAAAGAGAGTTACAGAGTTTCTAAGTCCTCAAAGAGAATAGTATTGTGTGCTAAGTTGAGAAGTTCAATGTTGTTCCACTTAGCTTTTCAATAAAGTAGGCAATTGGCTTGGAGTCTTGCATCAAAACAGCACCTATGCCCTTACCAGAGACATCAAACTCAACTTCAAAAGACTTAGAAAAAGCAGGTAATTGCAAAAGATGAGCAGAACACAATTTTTCTTTCACCAAGTCAAATGCATCATCTTGTTCCTTCCCCAAGAAAAAATCTTATCCTTCTTAATAACTTCAGTTAAAGGAGAAGAAATGGTTCTAAAGGACCTCACAAACCTCTTAAAAACACTAGCAAGTCCATGAAAACTCCTAACTTCAGTTACATTATTAGGTTTAGGCCATTCTTTAATTGTTTTGATTTTATCACCATCTACTTCAACTCCCTTAGAACTTACCACAAAACCTAAGAAGACTATATGATCTACATAGAAAGTACACTTTTTGAGATTAGCAAAAAAGCACTGATTTCTAAGGACTTCAAAAACTTGTTTTAGGTGCTCTAGGTGTACTTCTAGATTTTGAGAAAAGATCAAGATGTCATCAGAATACACCACAACAAATTTTCCATGAAAATCTTTAAAAACATGATTCATTAGTCTCATAAATATGTTGGGTGCATTTGTTAAGACAAAAGGCATAACTAAGCACTCATAAAGTCCATATTTGGTCTTAAAAGCAATTCTCCATTCATCTCCAGGATTCATAACAATCTGATGATAACCACTTTTAAAATCAATTTTAGAAAAGATTTTGGATCCATATAGTTGATCATCATATCATCAAGATAAGGGATAGGATGGAGATACTTTACTGTTATCTTGTTGATGGCTCTACAATCCATACACATCCTCCATGTTTTGTCCTTTCTGAGTACCAATAGGATAGGAATAGAACATGGGCTCATGCTCTCTTGAACAAAACCCTTTTGAAGCAATTCTTTAACTTGGCTTTGTAATTCCTTAGTCACTTCAGAACTACTCCTATAGGAAGGCCTATTAGGTAGTTGAGACCAGGCACAAAGTCTATTTGGTGCTTAATCCCTCTCAAAGGTGGTAACACCTTTGGAGTATCATCAGGAAAAACATCTTCAAAACTCTGCAAAAGAGAAGAAACACTATTTGGCAAAGAAGGAGTTGGTTCTTCAAAGTTAATCAACACTTCTTTGTAAGTAAGTAGTACTATGGTCAGCCCTCTTTTCTAGCATTCAAACACTCTTTGGCTTTTACATAAAGACTCTTTTTTCTTTCTTAGCCTCTTTCCTCTTACCAAAACTATTTTTTCACTCAAACCCTCTTTTACCTCTTTACTTAGTTTGCTTCCCTATCTCTTTTTTTTCTCGCCCATTTCTATTTTTTTCTATCTCTTATCCCTTTTCTTTTCCCTCAAGCTCACTTTTCATCTCTCTCCTTTGCTTTCCCATTGTTTCTCTTAAACATTTCTGATCTTCAAATACTTGTGAAGGAGATAATGGTGCAAGAGTAAATTTCTTACCATTATGCAGAAGACTACACCTATTCTTTCTCCCATGATGAGTATTATCCCTATCATATTGCCAAGGTCAGCCAAGTAAAACATGTCATGCTTGCATTGGGACTATATCAGAAAGAATTTCATCTTCATACCCACTAACATTGAATGAAATCATGCATTATTTGTTTACTTTTACCTCTCCGCTATTATTCAACCATTGGATCCTATATCGGGTAGAGTGTTTCATGCATGTAGTTCCTAGCTTATCTACCAAATATGAACTCACAACATTTTCACAGCTTCCGCAGCAATAATCATAAAATAATTCCTCCCCTTTATTCCATATCTAATATGGAACAAAGTCTCCCTCTGTCCTTCATCACTACTACCCAAATTAATAATCATAATTCTCCTAACTACCCAATTAAACCATCATTGGGCAGTTCTAAATCATCTCCTCACTAACACCTCTTCCCTCTTCTTCTTCCCCTCACTTTTTTCACTCTCATATTCTCCATTCTCTCTAAGTATGATGTTTCTTTTACTTGGACATTCATGCATCATATGACCCCTCCCATGAAATTTTTGACATTTAATAGAACTAGAAGGTTTCAAAGATCTGGGATTGAAAGTTTTACTTTCCTCGTCAACTTTAGCTTTACCTCTATCTTCTTAAGGTTTATAAGGAGCTTTTACCTCTTGATTTAACCATGGGTTCTTGGATATGAAGTTAGGCCGATTTCTCCATGAGTTAGGTTGCAGCTTTTTCTTGATTTATTTTCTACTTTAACAGACAAATCAACTAACTCATCTAAGGTTACATATTATTGTATCTCTACTACATTAGCAATTTCAGATTTAAACCATTTAAAAATTTAGCCATTGTAGCTTCTTCTTCCTCCATCCAATTAGCTTGGATCATAGCGATATCCATACTTTTAAAGTACTCATCCATTGACATGGAACCTTGCTTCAAGTGTTGAAGGCGAGATTGCATCTCTCTTTGAACATATGAAGGCACAAGCCTCTTCCTCATCACTCTCTTCATCTTGCACTCTGTCCCTAGTAAGCTTTATCTACCAAGAAGCAGCATAATCAGAAAACTCAACAACAGCAAGTTTAACTTTCTTACCCTCAAAGTAGTTATGACTATCAAAGATGGCTTCTATTCGTCTTTCCCAATCAAGGAGCCAGTCTGTGTCCCTTGTCACCTTGAAAGATTGAATCTTCATTTTTATACTACTTACATTATCATCTTTTACTCTGCCTCTTTGTCCCCTCCTATCTCTTTTTTTTGGATTAATTTCACCATCAAAATTATCATTATCATATTCAAGATTTACAAAAGGGACATGGGGTACATTTCTTCTAACTTGGAGTCTAACATTATAAGGTGGTACTACATTATTCTCCCTCCTAATTGCAGCTATGGTCTCATTCTGCTCGGTAATATATTTCTCATCCCTTAAAATTGAAGGTTCCATCTCTCGAATTATTGGTACATAGATTAAAGGGTGAAGTCATTCCTTCCTTTGATCTCAGCTTCTAAACGAGCCCTTTCTTCATCACCATGTGAATTAGACATCTTAAAGAAAAATATCAATCACACACTTAATATGGCTTTTACCTCTTTTAAAGTCATCCACACTTGCCTTTTTCCCCTCAAATAACCTTTGAACAAGAGTACTTTGTAAATTTATAATTAAACCCAAACAAGTATCAAGTTCTTAGTAATAAAGTGTAGATTTTTGGGTCACAAAGAAAGTAAAAAACTAGTCCTAGAATAAGAAGGAAAACTAGTCCTAGAATAAGAAGGATTTAGTTGAAACAAAACACAAATAAAAAGGAACTTATTTACAATTATTTAAGAATAAGAAAAATATTTCCCTGTCCTCAAAGATTTAGAATCCCCTCTTCTTAATTTCTTTTTATTTGGAAACACTAATGCATGATTTTGAGGGTAAGTAAATAGATTTCTTAGAGCGCAAGTTATCTCCTTTTTTAAAAACAATGTTCTTTTACTTTTTTTTCTTTTTTCTTTTACTTTTTTTTTTTGCTCTTTATATTTAAGAAATCCCAAGATATACTAAGAACAAAATCTTGATTGAATCACTATGATACCACTTGGTAGGATCGAGGTTAGAAACAATACTAAGATGGAGTTAATATTAGAATGCAGAAGCAACAACAAAAAAAGAAAGATAAAAACAAAGTAAAGATATAGGAAGTTCAAGGGAAAGATCCAATTCCAAGAAATTGATATTCTAAGGTCTTGACAAGATTCAAGTAACAACGTAAAGATTTATGGAAGAAATCTAATACCTTTACTTGAGAAATGAATCAAAACATTAGATTCGGATCTTGACTGCTTTATGAGTAACTAAAGACAATAATTAGCATGTAAACTAATCACCTTCTAAAGAATACCAAAAAGAAGTCAAAGATATCACAAGAATAAAGTACTTTATACCTCAAACTATGAATTAGTAAAGGTTTAAAGATAAATTCTCAAAGAACAAGTTACAAAGGTTCAACAAAACTCTCTCAAATATTATTAATATCAATTTAATTTTCTTTAATGAAAGAAAAAAGACTCTTATATATATCATAGGGTGCTTGTGTTGGCACTCAATTTTTACCCTCCACGATGTCAAATTATTCATTGAGCTTTATTTTTATTTAACGATTTTTTTAACATTTTAAAAAATAAAGAACCTTTAACGGCCGCGTGAGGGCCACGCGCCCCCAATTCCTTTTCTTTCTCCTTCTCTTCTTTCTCCCGCACAATCCCCTTCCCGATACCACCATTCCCCTTCCCCACATAACCATTTCTCCTCCCTTTCCCAAAAACCTTTCCCCGATTTTCTCTTTTCCCTTTCCCAGAACCCCAATTCCCCTTTCCCCATTTTCTCCTTCGTCTTCAACCCAACCAGATGCTCCCTCAAATCCCCAACGGTCATCTCTTCAAATCCGTTTCAAACCCTAATCGAGGGCTATATAATCTCTCTTTCATCTTCATTTGGAAGCAGCGGTCTATAGGTGGAAAAAGGGAGGGAGTTCAAAAATCCTAGTAGAGGGGATCAATTCGAAAAGAGGAATTGAAAGAGGAGAAAAGGAAAAGGGACTCGAATTCAAATCCGAGGGGGATGATGATGATGTTTCTATATCTACGCTAATCAATTCAAGCCAAGGGGGAGGCCAACTCGTATCTTGGCGTGGCAACGCGGATGGCCGGCGATTAAGACCTCTCTCGTGCAACCGATGTTCGCAGCCATGGCGGGTCTGGTTTCTTTTTGCCTTATTACAAATATATCTGATCCCAGAAAACCAGAGCAAAACCCCAAATCTTCAGTCATTTGTGCGAATTTCATCAAGTCTTAAATAGAGTCTCGTTCGTCGATTTAGAAACCAGAACATTTTGAAGTCAAATCTGTCCGAAGTTCGATTCTAGTGGTGTAAGCATTTTCACCAAGCTCGTCGTCCCAGTTCGCTACTCCTAAAAAGGTAATATCCCAGTCTTGCTTTACTTTCAAGTCTTATATATCGCGATTGAATGCGACGAATGAAGGAGTATCGAAGCATTCTGTTTTGTGCTTGATTTACTAATTGGAAATCTCCGCTGTGATGAGTTAATATTGGGGTGACATTGCTAATTGTTGTTAAGTTGGTTTCCATAAGTCGTGGGATCGTACTCACTGTTTCGTTTGTGCTTTAAACTGTTCCAGTTGATTGTTTTCAAATTTATTTAACTAATAATGTTTAAAAAGTGTCTAGCTTTCACTATGTTCTGTGTATTACATGTTAAATATTCGATTTGAGTTGCAGTTATTTCAAAAATGTATGATGTTATGTTGAAAACACTCTTGTTCTGCTGAATGTCTTATTCATTGTTACTGTCATTTGAATGTATAATCTTAAATCGCTAAGATAGTGCTGCAACAATGTTAATCCAGTCATTCTTGATAAAATCCTGCTTAACTTTCTCTCTGAACTTTAAGATTTAAGTGTCTCAGCTTTGTCTTTGCCCCAATCTCATATTTAAATGAATTCATCTTGTCTAGTCGTATGGTTTTGACTTGGTTATGATGCTACTAAATTAAGATAACAAGTAAACTTCGAATACTGTGAGTGTATATAGTCAGCTTATAATTTTATTTTGTTTTCTGCTGCTGTGATGTTGTAATTGTGTTTCCAGTTACAATCTGTAACTACGATTTTGTGATGCTATAACTGCGATACTATTGCCGCTGTGATGTTGTTAGTTGGTCGAGCCTGAATGTCGTCTATCATGATTGCATACTACATGTGTCTGTCTCAAGAATGATTTTGGCCTCCATGACTCCTCCATCTTCTTTAATTTCAAA
>JAOTQR010093280.1:0-31838 GCA_025774065.1 Solanum ossicruentum | reverse complement strand
CATGCATGCCATATTGTTATATGTTCATCTATTGCCTAATTATGCATTTTGACTATGTTGCCTATCTATTATTGCATCAAATCTTACATACTTAGTATATTCAAATATACTAATGCATACTCTATGCCTACATGATATTACCATATGAACCGGAGTCCCACTTGATCATCCTTCTCCTCCACATGGCTAGTGCGATATCTCTCCTAGCAAGTTGGTAAGTCCTCAACTTCAAGGACATACTTCCCTTTATTTATGCCATGTATGGACTCTCGTTTCTTTATTGTATGCTTTAATTATGAGAGTGAGCTCAGTTGCTTTCTTAGCCCCCGCTAGGTTCTATGTTTAGAGGTTTTGTTAGACTAGTTATGTAATGATGCTATAAGCTTGACTCCCTTTGACTTTTTGATGATTTATGATATGCAAGATTTCCCTTAGTCCCTTTACCTCATTTCTATTCTTTTATTATTATTTTATTGCTTCCGCGATCAAGGATGTGTAATGATATGTTAAGAGGCTTGATTGGGGTCCATTCGGGTTCCCTATTAGACCAAGGATGTGCACTGATATGTTAAGAGTCTTGATTGGGGTCTTTTCGGGTTCCCCATTCACCGTGTCACGTTTAGGCCCTAGTCTTGGTTTGGCGTAGACGTGACATGGCGAATGAGGAACCTGAAGGTACCCCAATCAAGCCTCTTAACATATCTCTACACATCCTTGGTCGCGAAAGCAATTAAACAACAAAAAAAAGAATAGAAATGAGGGTAAAGGGACTAAAGGGAATCTTGCATATCATAAAGCATCAAAAAATTAAAGGGATTCAAGCTCATAGCATCATTACATAACTATTCCAACAACACTTCTAAATATAGAACGTAGCGGTATCCAAGACAATCAACCGGACTCACCCTAATAGTCAAACCATACAATAAAGAAAAGAGAGTCTATACATTGCATGAATCAAGGGAATTATGTCCTTGAGGTTGATGACTCACCAACTTGCTTGGAGAGATATCGCACTACCCACTGAGAAGAGGAGGATAATCAAGTGGGGCTCTGGTAGGGAGTCAAAAGTCCTTCCCATAGAGTTGGTTCCAGTGGTGAATGAGTTTCTTGATACCTTCCCAAATGACCTTCCTGGTGTTTCTCCTAAAAGGGAAATAGGCTTTGTTATAGACCTCCTTCCTGATACTTAACTCATTTCTATTCTCCCTTACCGTATGGCTCCGGCAGAGTTAAAGGAGTAGAAGGAGAAATTGAGGGATTTATTGAAGAAGGGTTTTATTAGGCCTAGTCAATCACGTTGGGGTGAACTAGTGTTTTTTGTAAAGAAGAAGGTTGGGTCTCTTAGAATGTGTATTAACTACTGGCAACTTAATTGGGTTACCATCAAGAATATGTACCTTCGCGCAAGGATTGATGATTTGTTTGACCAACTTTAAGAGGCTAGTCACTTCTCTAAGATTGATCTTTGGTCTGGGTATCATCAAATGAAAGTGAGGGAGTGTGATATTCCTAAGACAGCCTCCCAGACTAGGTATGGGCATTATGAATTTGTGGTTATGTACTTTTGGTTGACCAATCCACCGGCTATCTTCATGGGTCTTATGAATATGGTCTTTAAACCCTACCTTGATTTGTTTGTGCTGATTTTCATTGCTGATATTTTGATTTGTTCTCTTAGTGAGAAGGAGTATGTGGCTCATTTAAGGGCATTACTTCAAAGAGGGAGGTAAGAGAAGTTATATGCTAAATATGAGAAGTGTGAATTTTTGTTGCAGGAGGTTGTCTTTTTAGGTTATGTGGTGTCAGAGGATGGTATTAAGGTGGATCCTAAAAGGGTGGATGTGATTAGAAACTGGCCTAGACCATTGATGCCATTGGACAGTAGAAGCTTCTTGGGCTTAGCGGGTTACTATCAGGGGTTTGTAAATGTGTTATCTTCTATTGCTTCTCCCATGACTAAGTTGACTCAACAAAAGCTAAGTTTGTGTGGACCGAAGAGTGTGAAAGGAGTTTCCAAACCTTGAAGGATAAGCTTGTGTTCACTCCTATCTTGTCTTTACTGGAAGGGTTGGAAGGATTTGTTGTGTATTGTGATGCCTGCTGGATTGGTTTGGGTTGTGTTTTGATACAAAATGGTAAGGTGATAGATTATTCTTCTAGGCAACTCAAAGTGCATGAAAAGAATTATCCTACTCATGATCTTGAATTGGCCGTTGTGGCTTTTTCTTTGAAAATTTAGTGTCGTTATTTGTATGGGGTGCATGTTAATGTGTTCACTGATCATAAGAGTCTCCAAATATGTGTTCACTCAAAAAGATCTCAACTTGAGGCAAAGAAGGTGGTTAGAACTTCTTAAGGATTATGATATGAGTGTGCATTATCATCCTAGTAAGGCTAATGTTGTGGCGGATGCTTTGAGTAGGGTTTCTATGTGTAGCCTAGCTCATGTTGATGGTGGGGGCAAAGAGGTGGCTAGGGAGGTCCATCAGTTGGCTAAATTGGGGGTTAGGTTGGAAGAGGTTGATAATGGTAGTGTTGTGGTTGTTTATGGTTCAAAGTCTTCCTTAGTTGAGAAGGTAAAAACAAAGCAAGATCTTGATCCCTCCTTGTTAGAATTGAAGGCCTTCTGAGAGATGGCAAGGTGGAGGTTTTCTCCCAAGGGGGTGATGGTTCCCTTAGGTACCAAGGTATATTATATGCGCCTTGTGTTGATGACTTGAGAGAGAAAGTTCTTGACGAGTCTCATAATTCTTCCTACTCTATTCACCCTGGTGCTACAAAGATGTATAGGGATTTGAGGGATGTGTTTTGTTGTGGAGTTATGAAGAAAGACATTGCCAAATTTGTATCCGATTGTCAAAGTTTCGAACAAGTCAAAGCCGAACATCAACCTCTTGGTGGCCTAACCCATGACATAGAGATTCCTACTTGGAAGTGGGAGGAAATTAATATGGACTTTGTGGTTAGATTACCTAAGACAAGAAAGGGTTTTGATTCTATTTGGGTTGTGGTTGATAGAATAACAAAATCGGCTCATTTTCTACTAGTTAAGACTACTTATGTCATCGAAGATGATGCTAAATTGTACATTCATGAGTTGTAAGATTGTAGAGGTTACCCTTATCTATCATATCATATAGTGGTGCTCAATTTACTTCACACTTTTGGAGTTCCTTCCAAAGAGGTCTTGGAACCAAGGTAAAGCTTAGTACGGCCTTTCAACCTTAATCAGATGACCAAGCCAAGAGAACTATCAAAAATCTTGAGGATATGCTTAGAGCATGTATTTTGGAGTTTAATGGTAGTTCAGATAATCATCTTCCATTGATTGAGTTTGCTTATGACAATAACTATCATTCTAGCATTAGTGGAACTCCTTTTGAGGCCCTCTATGGTAGGCATTGTAGATCACTGGTTTGGTGGTTTGAAGTGGGAGAAGTTGCATTGTTGGGTATGTATCTGGTTATGGAGGCTATGAAGAAGGTAAGGTTGATTAGAGAAAGGTCGAAAACAGCCGAAAGTCGTCAAAAGTCCTATGTCGATGTGAGTAGAAGGGAGCTTAATTCAAAGTTGGAGAATAGGTCTATCTGAAGGTTTCACCCATGAAGGATGTGGTTCATTTTGGTAAAAAGGGTAAATTGATTCCAAGATTTGTGGGTCCTTATAGGGTGTTGAGGAGGATTGATAAGGTGGCCTGTGAGTTGGAGTTGCCTAGTGAAATAGACTTAGTTCATCCGGTGTTTCATATATCCATGTTGAGGAAATGTGTGGGTGACCCGAATGCTAGACAACTTGACGTATGAAGAAATTCTAGTAGAGATCTTGGATAGCAAGTGAAGAGGTTGAAGAATAAGGATGTTGCTTCCATTAAGGTCCTTTAGAGGCATCAACAAGTCGAAAGTGCTACATAAGAGGTTGAAGCAGACATGCAAAAGCGATATCCCTATATTTTCTGTTCTACTCAAGCCTAAGGTACTAATTCTAAGCCTTCTATGTGATTTCATGTCTCATGTATCAACCCTTTATGTCATTGCATGCATTTTCATGTTTATGTTGACAAGTTCAATTTTTACACTTATGTTAAGATTTTGAGAATGATGTTTAAGTATGTTGATGCATTCTTATTGAGGCTGATTTCTTCATAATTACTCTTCTTATGTGCATTTCTTTGACATTCGGGGATAAATGTTCCCAAGAGGCAGATATTGAGACAACCCCAAAAAGTGCCTGAAAATGTGCCTCGAAAGTGCCCAAAATCGTAATTTCTATATACCTTAAAATTCGTGCGTCATATCTAAAATCTAACTTCATATTCTTGATTAGGATTCAAAATTGAGTGGGAAATGGGTCTAACCCCAACTTTAGAGCAACCAAATCGAAATTTCAATTTTTCAAAATGCAAATCCCAGAGAGCATTCCGCGCCCCTGGCGCGACACGGCCATGGTGTGGAGATGCATATTTTTTGACTATTTTTGTTTTCTTGGTCCAAGATTTTTGGGTCTTGGGCCTAAGTCTTCCCATACATTAAATACCTATAGTTAGCCACATTTCAACATCATATCATACTAGACATTCTCTAGTACTCTCTGAAACACTTAAACAAATATTTTACTCAAAATGAAAGTGCCAAAACTCATCTAGATCATAAAGTTTTCAATCAAGCTTAAAGTCTCCATTTCTAATCTTCGTCAAGTAATTCTCCAAAGCTAAGTTATGTGGGTTTCAACCATTGGTCCTTTCACCCATGGTGCCCAAGCTTCCTCTTTACCTAAATTACATGTTTTTTAGTTGATTTCACTTATGGGTCATCTATTATGAAATTGACTATGAACTATGTTGGGGTTTTGTAAAGTGTGATTGCTTATGCATATTTTGAGCTATAAATCTTAGATTTATCTTGAGATTTGATGAAGGTTTTGGGTGTCTATTGCATGAGGGTGTTACCAAGTGTTAGTGGATGGTTTTACATTAAATTTTCTTGCATGATTTTACACTATCATTGCACACCCACCAAGTGTTCGATAAAATGTTTGGTTAATGTATCTTGAGTTTATGAGGGCCTAATGCTTAGCATATGAGTTAAGCAACTTTATGATGATGAAAGGGTGATATGTATGTGTTGGTTTCATGAAAAGTATCTATTGTGTTGTGAGTTGACCAAAGCCAATTGAGGGGTGGTGCCTCAATCACCTCAAATGGGGTGGTACCCAAATCACTTTTGGCGGAGGGTGGTCATGTCCATCAACCAATTGAGGGGTTGGTACCTCAATTGCCTTGGATGGGGGTGGTAAGCCACCAACCAACTGAGGGGTTGGTACCTCAATCACTTCTAAAGGGTGGTCTACCTTGGATTCCAAGTACTAAGTTGCTTGGTATATGATGGTCTATTCCTACACATGTAATATGTTCTGTATATAAGCATGTTTATTTCAAGTATCATTCATGCATGTCATATTCTTATATGTTCATCTATTATCTAATTATGCATTTTAACTATGTTGCCTATCTATTGTAGCATTGCATCCTACATACTTAGTATATTCAAACGTACTAACGCATACTCTATGCCTACATGATATTACCATGTAGGAACCGGAGCCCAACTTGATCATTCTCCTCCTCCATGTGGCTAGCGCGATATCTCTCCAAACAAGTGTGTGAGTCCTCAACTTCGAGGACATACTTCCCTTGATATATGCTATGTATAGACTCTCTTTTCTTTATTGTATACTTTGACTATGAGGGTGAGCTCAGTTGCTTGTCTTGGTCCCCGCTAAGTTCTATGTTTAGAGGTGGTGTTGGACTAGATATGTAATAATGCTATGAGCTTGACTCCCTTTGACTTTTTGATGATTTATGATATGCAAGATTTCCCTTAGTCCTTGTACCCTCATTTCTATTACTTTATTGTTGTTTAACTGCTTCTGCAACCAAGAATGTGTAATGATATGTTAAGAGTCTTGATTAGGGTCCCTTCGAGTTCCCCATTCGACATGTTACGTCTAGGCCCTAAGATTGGGACATGACAACATGCCACCATATATGCTGAATCTAGTATTATATCTAGTCAATATGTATATGCATGATGTGGCTGCGATTATCCATGTCTTTACTGAGTACTTTGCGTAGAATTCCCTAATTAAATATGGTTCCATGTTTCCCTGTGGTTTATATGATCTTATATATTGTTGTTATCTATTCTATGCTTGCGCCACTAGTTAGTGGCTAGAGATACACCATGTTTTGGCGATGGTCATAGTTGTACCCCAAAAGGAGCCTTGTGACCTGTAATTTGAGTTGCGTTGACACCGAGCCACTGGAGGGTTAGAGATGGGAGTGCACCCCTATTAGCAAGGTATAAGTCATATCTTGAGTGCATTTCGAGAGATCTATGACGAGACCCTAGTTATATTGGTTTGTCTTGGGAATTGGCATCTAGTTGAGAGGGGCATATTTTCAGTGGGCCGGCACATGGTTGCCTTATGTGATATTCTTTGTGGCTGCTGAGCTATGATATGATCCTGGTGGGTGTTATCCCTCTGATTATCTAGCCTTTTAGGCATTAGCTTAGGTTATATCAATGCTACCCTATGAGTTGCTTTACACAGAAAAGGGCCTGTTAAGGACCAAATATGAGTTAATGCCTAGGGGAGGCATGCGTACTAACTTGACTTGCATTGGTATGATCATGCATTGCCTGTAGCTACAGAGATATGCGGATTGGGAGACCGTGTATTGATTATATGTCATACTATGGCCTGGTTCTGGTATAGATATAACTTTACAGAGTCTGGTTTTCCGGGATACCTATGATGTATTGTGATTGCCCATGTTTTCTTTGGGCATTGGGTATTGATGAGGTTGTGGTATACTTGGCCTTATATAGGCATGGCTTTATGATGTTTTGTGATATATATACTCTCTGATGTACTGTTGACAATCGTCGTGTACTGGTCCTTTCCATTCGATTCTAGGGTATCTTTTGTATCTGAGAGAGGTTATGATTGTGATTATTTGGGTTAGATTGAGATTGTGGGATACCTAGGTTGAGAGCGTCGTCGCCTACGTTCACTCTGGGCACGATGCGATTATCGTTTCCTACATTCACTCTAGGCACGATATGACTTTGGAGTTCTGGATCCGGTTAGATTGGTTGAGTGACTGATTGAATTGATACATCTCATCCTAGATAACAGTCCCCATCACTGTTAAGCACCGATGGTCGCGTCTGTAGAGTCCGAGTCCTATGTGACGCTCCCCGTGGACTTGTGTGCTGGTGGACGCGACTGTGATGCTAGGTGGCAGATGCAGATTCTGAGGACTAAGAGCTGGCTGAGTTTTGGGTCAAAGACCCTATGATTAATAATTTCTGGTGCGGGGCCCTATTATTGATACTCCAATGTTGAGACAGTATTATTTATGATAGGGGGATTCTTTCTCTCGCGGGGGATACGTCCTACCGTTACATTTATGGTCAGACCACTTGGCCCTGTCAAACTGCCGGACCGAAGGCCAGGTCGGAAGTCCCAGGGGTTAGTGTCCTCGAGTGATATTAGGGGTTCGAGTCCCCGTGTGACACTACTTCTAATGGATCGAGTGCCATGTGCCGACACAGGGTCGAGGACCCGATTGACTTGTGACTGTTAGGGTAAGGCCCGTGATTACTTACCCATGGATTCACTCACCTATTTACACCCTTATTTTTCATGGTTGTACCTCCTGGGCTTGTGGGGGCTTAAGGGCGTTCAGGCTTCGATACTAGGGCCTTACACCCACAAACAACTGACCTTTACTCTAATGATGTGGAGAGATAGGCTTTGTGATATTTCTCTGGGATTCTGTCATTGTTCTGAGGAATTTTGTGATTATCTGACGGCAGAATTATTGTGCACGGGTGTACCTTCTAGGCTTATGGGGGCCTAGTTAGCGTACAGGCATAGATACTAGGGCCTTGCTCCCGCGTACAGCACTATACCTCAGTTGTGGGCAGTTGTGGCATTGGCCTACGCAGTCTTCATCAGTCAGTATCGATGTTCAGTACTTGGGTTGGTTCAGGTTATCATTGTTCTTCACTTTGATTAGTTCGGTTATGGTTTACGGGTTCCCAGACATGCCTATGCCTTGATCAGAGTTTGTTTTGCAACACTACTGCAGTTCTATATATTTGGACTTTATTTATGTTCACTATTTCTCTCGGTTGGCCGATGATGGCTACTTGGCCCCTTTTCTGGTACTTACCCCTACTTCTCATCTCCCCATGGTACAGGTCTAGGTACGGGTTGTGATAGTTGAGTTGGGGAACTTCGGTAGCGCTCAGTAGACTTTTGTTGAGCACCGACTACTTTGGCATTTTCGCAATCTCCTTCATGTTGATGGTCGTCTTTTGCATCTAAACATTGTCCTTGTACATTAAAGTTTGGTATTTTCTAGGTTCACTCCTTGTATATTATTATGATTATTGATATATGTATACGATGTGTCCTTGTGTCTATTGTAGCTTTGTACAGATGACTTTCAAATTCTGGGTAGGTTTGTATATATATTATTATTTTATCGATTTGTTTTGGTTTAGAGAGCTAGAACAGGCACCCTTAGGTTGTAAATTGGCTGGTCTGTAGGTGGGACTAGCAAGGGCAATCATGACCTTGACCGGGTCATGACAGACAATTTTGTAATTGAAAAGAAAAAAGAAATAGAAAATTAGAATACCAAAATTTGATTATTGAATTTAATAGCGTTATATCAAAATAAAATTTTACTTACCTATTAATCACCAATTCACTGCATTTTTCATTTTAGAATGTGCTTTCATAAAATAACTGTGTTTTTACAACATTTGAAAATTGAAATACCTATAATGATTCATTCTTCACTAACAAACACATCAATACTTGCAAAGCATCATTTAAGCCCAACTAGTATTTGCTAATTTTGTGGGCCTAAATTAAAGTTAAGTCAAATGTATCAAAATATTTTTTAATCTTATAGCTTTAATTATGCCACGTGAAAACTTAAAATTAAAATTTTGTCAAAAAAGAAAAGAGATCATTCTTTTTAAAACAAACTAAAAAAGAAAAGGTCATTACTGTGATCCATGTTTAAGTATTACTAGGGATAATAGAGCACGAAAAATAAGTAGAGTCATGGAGAGGTTGGTGGAAGACTCTGGCACCTTACGGAGACATCTTGAGAGTCCTAAGAATACTTTAGATATATAGAGCATTCTATAAGAGAGACTGAATTGTAAATATAGAAGGACTCGTATAGATATTATTATGTAAATAATGAGTAGTATAAGTAAGAGGGACCATATATTTGTACAACCATCAAGCAATCAAGCAATATATATAAGTCTTCTTAAATTGTTCTCTTGTCTTTCTTTAATTTAGCGTTTACTTAGCATTTTAGTTTAAAAAGATTTATTTAAATTTATAAAATTATAAAAGATTCATTAATAAATTATCGAGTGTAACATGAAAATCTTAATTGAAATATAATATAAATCTATGACAGTAGGTCCGACTCAGCTTTTAGTACAATAGTCCTCAAAATATTATGTTGATTATATACGAGCCTTTCATTTCAATTGATGGGGTAGTAGTACATATTTTCATTTACACCACGTGCAGAGAGACAAGACTGGAACAGCTTTAAAGACATCTGCCAATTTACAGTTTTATTACTATTAACAAAGAAATAAAAAAAAGGAAGTCCCAATATAACACCATGCTTTAATGTATTGGTAAGTTGAAGAAAACTTTAATTTGTAATTTGGCAGTAGAGCTAAGATCATTATAAGGTATGCCCTATTTTGATTATTTTATGTAATATGTAACAGTCCTAGTTTTGCTGATCTAGAAGTAGCTTAATAAGTGGATTACTAATGAATTTTCTTGTTAAAATGTTACTAGTACTAATTAGTTCAAAATTCCATATATGGAGAAAAATATACAGGGGATAATCCTAATTAATTAGTAATAGAGGAGATAATCCTATACTGCTCATAGTAAATAGTAAGTAAATGAAACTTTTGTCTCCATGGTTTTGATGCAAGACCGCAACTCATGATGTGTGAATGAATGATACGCACTATACAGATTCAAATCATATAGCAGAGACAAAGTTTTAATGATCCTAGCAGACTAGCTAGATGATTTCTAGATCATCTAAAAAAAGAGTTAATGAAATTTTTGCGGGTTGCATCATGCTAATTTCAGTGGCCAAATTATAAATTCCATATTCAAGATTTAATACGTATTATAAAAGTAATTATTGAGCTATATATGCAGTATACTTTTCCTCTATATATACAATGTTACGTTTTTGACTTAACTCATGTTTGTTCAAACAGTTTTTGTAACTCCTGCTGAAAAATGGAATCGTGCATACAAACTGTTGCAAAGGATCGTGAGGATATACTTACACGTCGCTTTGGCAGTCATCATGCTAATTATACGTCGCTTGCCTATGCTGATCTCCCTGTAAGTGAATAAATAAATGTATTTTTTATACTGTCAATATAAAAAATAAATTCATATGATGATGAGTAACATATTAAATCTCAAATAGAGAGCCAATGAAGGGGAAGAAAAGCAACATGAAGACCTAAAAGAAGAAGTGAGAAGGATGCTTATGTCACGACCCAAGCATAGGGCCTAGACGTGACACCATAAATGGAGAACCCGAAGGAAACCCAAAGAAGCCTCCTAGTATATCAATAACACAACCTCGATGGCGGAAGCCAAATAACAACAATAAGATATATAAGTAAGGACAAAGGGACTAAGGGGAGTCTTTGATAACCATAAAACATTCAAGACTCAAGATCATAGAAAATTACATCAATTGTTCCAACAACACCTCTAGCATAGATTGGATGGGAGCCAAAGATACTTTCCAGGCTCACCCTCATAGTATCAAAGTTAAACATATAGAGAAAACAAAAGTAAAAGCGCAATGCTAGAGTCCCCGAACTTGAGGACTCGTCAAAAGCTTATCTTCAAGATGTCAAATTAGCCACGTGAAGGATGATCATGAGGAGTTTGGTTCCTACATGGTAACATCATGTAGGCATAGAGTATACGTTAGTACGTTTGAATGTACTAAGTATGTAGGATGCAATGCAATAAGACATAAGCCAATATTGTCAAAATGTGTAGTAATAGGCAATAGATAGGCATAATATCAATATGACAATCATGATCAATGGTTGAAGTAAAACAAGCTAAATCATAATCAAGGAACATAAACTCAATGTAGAATATACGTATGCTCCAACCTTAGAAAAACATGCTTTAGATGGGTCACATAGTCACCCACTCGCCTTACGGTATAATCTTTTCAGAGAGTTTTATCAATACCGCTACCTTACGACAGTTTTTTTGGTAAGTAGTATAAGGCGTCCCCTACTCTATGATATAATCATTTAGGTAGGAGGCGTGAATTATCCTAATTTATGATATAAGCTTTTCAGTAAGAACCATGAATTATACCTTAAGGCGTGGCCTTTTCAGTAGGTGATATAGGATGTGCTTACCTTACGATATAATCTTTTCGATAGGAGCCATGAATCATTCTACCCATGGCCTTTTCCATCGATCTTATAGAATACCCATACCTTACAATATAATCTTTTTGGTAGCAGTCATAAAAATAGCTCATCAAGCCATCATATTCAAGTATCAAGAAAGAACTTCTCATTTTCCCAAAAACACAACAATCATGGGAGCCCAACAATTCACTAGCAATGCTATAGGTACTTTACATGAATTTAATACATACTTGGAAGCCCTTAATCATCAAAAGTCACTTGCCTTCTAAACCATGTAATAGACCATCAATAACTTAAGAATTCATGTCAAGATACTTTATCAAACACTTGGCGGGTGTGTAATGTTAGTTCAAAATTATACAATTCTATAGTGAAATCATGTGAGAAAACTCAATGTAAATCAATCCACCAACGCATAGTAAAAACCTCATGCAAGATAGCTTGAAATTTCTTATCAAATCTCATTATAGATCATAGATTCATAGCTCAAAACATACATAAACAATCAACATTTTATGAAACCTCAACATAGTTTGTAATCAAGATTCATAATAAGACATACGTACCCATACATATCCCAACTTGTAAACATGCAATTTTCATAAAAGGAAGGTTGGGTACCATGGGAGAAAGGAACCAATGGTTGAAACCCACATACCTCAAACTTGGGTTTTCTTGATGAAGTCTTGAAGGAGACTTGAAGCTTGAATAGAGTTCTTGAGATCAAAAATTGAGTCTGGGACACTTGAATTTGGGTGAAATATTTGGCTAAGTGCTGGAGAGGGTTTTGGGGAATGTCTTGAGTGATATAGGGTTGAAAAAGGACTAAGTATAGGTATTATTACGCATAGGAGGGCATGGGCCCAAGACCCCAAAGTCTTAGGCCAAAATGAGAAAACCTGGGAGCAAAATACACTGATCTGTGCCCCTAGCGCGTTGCGGCGAAGGCGCGGATCGTCACTGTTTTTCGTAAATTTTGAAAAGTGAAATTTCACTACTATTGCTCTAAAATCGGGGTTATACCCATCTTCCACTCAATTTTGTCCCCTGATCATGAATAAGCTTCATATTTTTGACATCACGCACGGATTTGATATATATGAAAATTACGATTATGGATATTTCCGAGGCACATTTTAAGGGCGTTTCAATATCTCCTCCTTGTGAATATTCATCCCTGAACGTCAGAAATGTACATAAAAGAAGTAATCATGGAGATTTCAGCCCGACATGGATGCAATAAATGCATTTAGATATCATTTTCAAAAACCTCAACGCGAATGTCAAAATCACCATAACTTGTCAACATAAAGATGAATGCTTGGAAATGACATGAGAGCTGAAACTTAAGACTTGAAAACATAGAAAAGGACTTGGGTTTGCTATCGTAAGCTTCAATAGAATGAAAGAGGTATGTACATCGCTTCTTCATACCCGCTCTGACTCCCCAAAATGGCACTTTCAACTCACATGTCCACACAACATCTCCACAGGGACCTCCCATAAGTCAACTCATCCTCCACAACACCCACAACCTCAAAGGGTTCTATAGCACATGGGTCACCAACATATCTCCTCAACATAGATACATGAACAACCGGATGAACCATATTCATATCATTGGGCAACTCCCACTCATAGGCTGCTTACCAAATCTTCCTCCACGCTCTATAAGGAACCACAACCCTTGGGCTTAATTTACCCTTCTTGCCAAATCGGACTACACCCTTCACCATTCATGGGTGTGACTTTCATGGAACCCAATCATCAACACAAACACACATAGCTTACCTTAGTAACTAAGGACACCATCTACCCTTTGGGAGAAATATTCACTTCACCATCTTCCACCAAAACATTCAACTCTAGCAAGGCGGAATCAAGATCTTGATTTAAATTGACCTCTTCAACCAAAGAGGATTCGGAACCATCAAAACCACTACTCTACCATTCTCAACTTCATCCAACCTCATTCCCAACCTAGCTAACCGATGCACTTCTCTAACTACCTTCTTGTTATCCACATTTCGCACTTATCATATTTCACAAACAACCTCTCATCCCTCAAGATTTGCACCATCACTCTCAAATGACTCACAAGCCCTTCTTCATTCCAGAAATAAATCAATATACCATCCCAAAAACTACCACACACATAATAAGGTAGGGTGTAAAGACCCTAATCATGAGATCCATAATATAGCCGGTGCATTAGTCAACCAAATAACTCAACCATGACTCAAAATGCTCACTCCTAATCCGAAAAGACATCTAGGGATATCACCCTCACTTAGGGACAAAAAAATCGGACTGAATATCAATCTTAGAAAAATGACTAGCTCTTTGTAGCTGACCAAATAGGTCATTTATCCTTAACCATCATGTCACAACATTATGGGTTCTACAAATATTAGAAGCATGATATGCATGTAACCAAACCACCCCAAGACCTCCGAACCCACCATGCCAAGTTTAACAAAATCACAAGACAAGGCTTTATGCAATAAGGATATGGGACAACCCCTATAGACTTTTCTAGCAATAATAGACTCACCAATGGGGTAGACACCTAAGAGGTTCACATAGCAATTTGGGACACACATGAAGTCTTTTGGCTGCCAAACAGATAAATGAAAGAAAGAGTGACACTCGGGTCTATCAAAGCATACACATCAAAATTCAAAAACCTTCAACATACTGGTAGCAATGTCAGGCACCTCATACACCCCTTGCCTCCTTTGAATAATATAGAACCTATTATATCGTGGGGCACCCAATGTTGGCCACCTTGAGCACCTTTATCAACATGACCACCTTAGCCATGTGGTCGGCCATCCTTACCCTTGTTGTAAACATGTGGATAATTCAGAGTTTTGTGGCCCATTTTACTACACTCAAAGTATGCACCCATGTATCTCCAACATGTGGCACCATGATTCCTCCCACATTTTGGGCACCTAAGATGAGTCACCCCATCATTACCCCCTTGGGGCCTTGTGTTAGGCACCCCATCCTTAGCATCCCTCTTATTTGGAGCACTAGAGGGTCCTTGGCCTTGAAACTCAGTACCTTGTTGGAACCAGTCACCCTCAAACCAAGCCCTTTTAGACTCCCCGCTTCTCTTCTTCCTAAGTTTCTCGACCTCAAGTTAGTCGGCATAGTTCATGAGCAAAGACAAATCCATATCACTTACAAGCATTGCAGTACGACACTCTTTATTTACCACGTTGGACACCCCCGGCACAAACTTGTACATCCTTGATCTAGGTTCGGCGATCAATTGAGGAGCATACTTGGAGAGCTTGTTGAACTTGAGGTCATATTCCCTCACACTCATGGAACTTTGCTTAAGATTCATCAATACCATCATTTTAGCCTCCCTTAGCTTGAGAGGGAAGAACCAGTTAAGAAAAGTGGCTTTGAACTCTTCCCAAGGAATAGCATCGTGATCTCCCCTCTCCATCTTCCATTGCTCAAACCAAATTTGAGCCACACCTTTTAGTTGGTAGGCCGCTAATTCCGTCTTCTTCTCTAAATTGACCCCTATAATGGACAACATCTTATACACTTTGTCAATGAAATCTTGAGGATCCTCATCCACCTTAGATCCATAGAACTCTAGTAGATTCATTCTAGTGAAATCCCTCACCCTAGATGCCTAAGTGGGAGCATGAGGGGCTTCGACCCCTTGGTGAATTTGGTTGGTCATTGCATGTGCCAACATAGTAATAGCATTCTAGAATTCAACTTCAGTAGACACTCCATCTTGAGGAGCTCGGAGTAAGCCAATTGTCCCACGGGTGTACGACCCTCCTTAGGCTTCCTTTTTGAAACGGTATGATTTAGAAGAGTAAAGAACATTTGTTAGGGGGAAAAACATACCCTATAACTAAGGCACGATATAGACCATGAAGAAGTGAAATATTTCCTAAAATGCCTCATACCCTTTTACTCATAGTCGTGGCACGCTTCACAACCATGAATAAGACTTCAATCGACGCGGTGTGTTAGATTTCGAGGACCATTAACAGCCTAGTGCTATGATAACAAGTTTTTCACAACCCAAGCCTAGGTCATAGATATGACACAATGAATAGGGAACCCGAAGGAACATCAAACAAGCCTCCTAGCATATCAATCCCACATCTTTAGTCGCAGAAACAAAATAACAACAATAAGAGATATAAGTAAGGATAAGGGACTAAAGGGAATCTTTCATAACCATAAAACATTCAAGAGTCAAGATCATAGCATAATTACATCAATTGTTCCAACAACACCTCTAGCATAGATTGGACGGGGGCCAACACACTTTCCGGGCTCACCCTTATAGTATCAAAGTTCAACATATAGAGATAACAAAAGTAAGAGCACAAAGCTAGTGTCCCCGAACTTGAGGACTCAACAAAAGTTTATCTTCAAGAAGTCAAAACTAGCCACGTGAAGGATGACTGTGAGGAGCTCCGATTCCTACATGGTAACATCATGTAGGCATAGTGTATGCGTTAGTACGTTTGAATGTACTAAGTATGTAGGATGCAATGCAATAATCCATAAGCTAATATTGTCAAAATGCGTAGTAATAGGCAATAGATAGGCATAATCTCAATGTGGCATGCATGACCAATGCTTGAAGTAAAACATGCTTAATCATAATCAAGGAACGTAAACTCAATATGGAATATATGTATGCTTGAACCTCACACAAACATGCTTGAGATGGGCCACATAGCCACCCACTCACCTTATAGTATAACCTTTACAGAGAATGTTACCAATACCCCTACCTTACAACATAGTCTTTTTGGTAAGTAGTATATGACATCCCCTAATCTATGATATAATCTTTTAGGTAGGAGTCGTCAATTATCCAACCTTATTATATAATCTTTTCTACAGGAACCATGAATTAGGTGATATAGGATGTCCTTACCTTACAATATAATCTTTTCGGTAGGATCCATGAGTCATTCTACCTTACGCCATGTCCTTTTCGATATATCCTATAGAATACCCATACCTAGCGATATATTCTTTTAGGTAGGAGTCATGAAAATAGCTCATCAAGACATCACATTCAAGTATCAAGAAAGAACTTGTCATTATCCCAAAAACACAACAATCACTTGCAATGTTATAGGTACTTTACATGAATTTAATACATACTTGGAAGCCCTTAATTATCATGAAGTCACTTGTCTTGTAAACCATGTAATAGACCATCAATAACTCAAGAATTCATGTCAAGACATTTTATCAAACACTTGGTGGGTGTGTAATGCTAGTTCAAAACCTTGCATTCAAGAGTGAAATGATGTGAGAAAACTCAATGTAAATCTACCCACCAACACATACTAAAACCCTCATGCAAGATAGCTTGAAATTTCTTATGAAATCTCATATTAGATCATAGATTCATAGCTCAAAACATACATAAACAGGCAACATTTTATGAAACTCCAACATAGTTTGTAATCAAGATTCATAATAAGAGATACCCATAGATAACCCAACTTGAAAACATACAATTTTCATACAAAGGAAGGTTTGGTACCATGGGTGAAAGGATCCAATGGTTGAAAGCCACATGCCTTAAACTTAGGTTTTTTTGATGAAGTCTTGAAAGAGACTTGAAGCTTGAATAGAGTTCTTGAGATCCAAAATTGAGTTTGGGACACTTGAATCTGGATGAAATATTTGGTTAAGTGTTAGAGAGGATTTTGGGGAATGTCTTGAGAGATATGGGGTTGACAAATGACTAAGTTAGAGGTATTTTTACGCATAAGAGGGCATAGGCCCAAGACCCCAAAGCCTTAGGCCGAAATAAGAAAAACTAGGAACAAAATGCACTGATCCGTGCCCTAGCGCTTCACAGCCAGGGTGCGGATACTCATTGTTTTTCCTAAATTATGGAAAATAAAATTCCACTACGGTTGCTCTAAAATTGGGATTATACCCATTTTTCACTCAATTGTGCCCCCTGATTAAGAATATGAAGTCGGATTTTTGATATCACGCATGGATTTTGAGATATATGAAAATTATGATTATGGGCATTTTCAAGGCACATTTTCGGGGCATTTCATCTTATGATGGCTCCTTCAAAAACTTTGAAAAAACTTGATCTCATCAACACGATCCAATGTCTTGGTGTAGCTTATCATTTTGAAAGTGTGATTGATGAAGCATTGAGTTACATGTACACTCATTATCAAGAATGGATTGGTGATGGTGATCTTCATGCTATTGCTCTATGCTTTCGATTACTTAGGCAGCAAGGTTATTATGTCTCATACGGTAAGTATAATTCCAATTGATAATGGACGACAAGATTAATCTGTGAAAGTATGATCTGCCTAATCCATCCAAATTGCTAACAACCCTTCATTTAAGGGGAAATTACGTCGATACAACTTTTGAAAATGATAGGAAGTAAGGGTATGTTTGGTACGAAGGAATTCTAGTTATTCACATATTTGAGTATATTTTTAAAAATATTTTCTAAATGGACTCATTTTCATCAAATTAAAGAAAAATGACTTTTCCACAAAAAATAAGGAGAACCTTTTTCAAAATTTACTTTCAACCTTACCACCTAACCCCAACCAACCTAACTCGAGACCTAGGAACCGACTTTCACCTTGAGCATGCCTTTCGATCTCTACTTGATCCAAAACCTTGACTCAAGAAACAACATACTAGATTGGGTCGGGAGTTAATTCTCAGTTAGATTTGAATCCTGGATTAGAGTATGGATCGAGTGTCAGATTCCACATCAAAATAAGAATTTGAGAGCTGAGTTTCAAATCAAGGTCAAATCTAGGGTCTCAGGTTGAGATCGAATTATGACATGAATCTAGGTCAAGGTCAAGAGTTGGGTATTGTGTTAGGATTAGGGTTGGGAGTGGGCTATAGGTCAAGGTTTGGAGTTACATCCCCAAGTCAAGGTCAGGAGTTCGTTCCTAGGTTGGGGTGAAAGTTAGATCTCGAGTAGAGTTTCATGTTAGGTGGTGAGTTGGCCTAGGTTAGGGTGTAGAGTCAAGTTCCTTGACCTGAATATTGATTTTGTCCCAAACCCAATACTCGAACCTGGCTCTGGGCTCCTGACCCCTACTTTGACCTAGGACCAACTACCTAAATCCTATCTCGATCAAAGATCTGACTCTAACCCCATCACACAACTTGATTGTAACCTTATCCTGATCCAGGTTCGCATCCATGTCAATGGATGGGGTATAGAATACCAAACTCACCCAAAAAAGCATCTTGAAATAAGATGTTAAGCTTTTAAACTACCAAAGGTTCCAGACAAAAATTCTTACAAAGCAAATTGTGATAATAGTCAAACATGTGTCATTTACATAGAATCATGTGTACATCGTTCACCAAGACTTATATACTCATTGATTGATCTAGAAAGTCCTCTTTTACTTGCTCATAATGTATATTATTGGAAGCAGATGCTTTTAGGAAGTTCGCTAACGACTAAGGAAATTTCAAGAAAGAATTTACTGATGATGTACATGGAATGTTGAGTTTATAGGAGGCATCACAATTTAGAGTACATGATGAAAAAATTCCAGATGAAGCATTGAATTTCACCATTACTCAATTGAAAGTGATTTTGCCTAAGATGAGCAACTCCCAACTCGCACAACAGATCAGTAATGCACTCATGTTTCAAATAAAAGATGGTATGGTGAGGGTAGAAACAAGGAAATACATATTATTTTACCAACAAAATTAAAATCACAATCAAGTATTACTAAACTTTGCCAAATTAGACTTCAACATCTTGCAAAGGTTGCATAAAAAAGAGTTATCTGATCTCACAACTTAACTTCCTAATCATTCAAATTATTCTTTTCTTTTAGATATCCATTTAAACCAAAAATAGATACTAAAGAAACACAATTTATTTTAGGTGGTGGAAAGAATTGGAAATAGTGAACACATTACCTTATGTAAAAGATAGATTGATAGAGGCTTACTTCTGGAGTTTAAGCATCTACTTTGAGCTAGAATATAGCATTGCAAGGAAAGTATCATCGAAAGTAACATGCTTACTTTCTATTATTGATGACACATATGATATATATGGAAAACTAGATGAACTTACTCTATTCACAGAGGCAATTGAAAGGTAATATATAATTCTTTTTGTTATGTTATATGGTTAGCTTACAATATTTTTATAATTGCAAATTTGTATATATGTAGGTGGAATATTGATGCTTCAGAACAATTACCATCATATATGAAGATTATTTACTATGGTCTTGTAGATATTTATGATGAAATTAAGAAATTGGTGGTAAACAAAAACAAGTCATTTCTAGTCGACTGTTCCATAATAGAGGTACCATCTATATCGTCCTATTTAAGCTCATCGCATTTTAGTTTTTTTTTAAAAAAATGTTTTTTGGAGAATTTTACTATACCAAGTTCCATTATTTTTAAAAAAATTCAGATGAAAAAAGTGGTGAGGGCTTGGTATTATGAGAAGGAAGTACCAAGAATGGAACAATATATGAAGAATGGAATTCCATCAAGTGCTTACCTACCGCAAGCAACTACTTCTTGGTTAAGAATGGGAAAGATATCAATTAAAGATGCATTTGATTGGATAGCAAATGAACCTCCACTACTTGTTGCTTCTTGCATCACAAGATTACTCAATGATCTTTTATCACATGAGTTATATATACATATACTCTCTTCATCTCAATTTTGGTAATGTTATTTGACTTGATGTGAAGTTTTAAAAAAGGACTTTAAAAACTTATAGAATAAAAAAAGTTAAAGATGCTTGTGTGACTATATATTATCTCATTAAGAATAAAAATTTTGATCAGCTGTTAGAATTTCTTTATAGATATTTATTTATCTGATTGATTTTGTTTTTCTCTTTAAAATTCATGTTAGAAAGAACAAAGAGAGGAAATGCAGTGTCTGCAGTCTAATGTTATATATATGAATATGGTGTTACAAAGGAAAAGCACACAAAAAAATAAGAAATAAAATAGAAAATTATTAGAAGGATTTTAATGAAGAATACCTCAAAGTGGATATGACTATTATACCAAGGTCTTTGCTCATGTGTATAATTAATCTTTCAAGAGTAGTTGAGTTCATATATAAAAGATGAAGATGCTTATACGTTTTCCAAAAATAACTTGAAAGGAGTCATCACTGAGATACTAGTTGACCCTATTGTATAGACTGATGACAACAAGAAGATGAAGAAGAGAAACAAGAAAAATAAATTTTAATAGCTTAGTTGGTTAACCACGTAAATATTTTTCATATTGGTGACGGTTCAGTTCCCCATCTTGTAATCCTCTTTCCCATTTTCTCTTCCCCATCCCTAGTTTTTTATTTACTTACTTTTAGAAAATAATGAAAAATCATGTTCTAATTCCATTGTACTAGTCACCATACTAAAAATAGAACTTGGCTCGCAAATCACATGGGAGAGATAATTCCATCTATTTTTGTGAATATAGTGAAGTTGGCTAGCTTTTCTCAAACACTATATTTAGCTTCATGATCATTTCAAGACTACAATGTTTTCCAGTGTTTGAATCCATCAAGGGAGTTCACAGAAGATGTAGAAGATAAACAGAAACAAAGAAAAATCAGTTTGCTTCTGACTCTGATCCTCATCATTCACGAGATGTCAGAAAGAAAAGAAAAAAAGAGTGGATGCACTAGATGTCTATGTTTTTCAAATTACGAGTAGTGGCTTAGAGTGAGAATCCAGTCAATAATTTTACTTACTAATTATCCGTCGATTGCCTTCTCTTCCATTACTTTGATACTCAATAAAAAACCTAGAAGAAAGACTGTATCTACCAATATGATAAGCAGATGGAGTTGAAGAGAAGACCCTGAACAAGGTTGACTAAGACTGCCAACAGATGGAGTTGAAGAGAAGAGAGAAACAAGCCGGAAACTTCTAATTTCATTACCCGACAGAATGCCTTCGTAGGATGCCTTCTTCAATGCCATAGCATTAGTTCAGAAATGCACTCGTAAATAGTAGCTACATCACTAAAAATTGAGAGAAACGTGAGTATCAAACATTCTGTCAACATGCTCAAAGAATGCTTTCCGATATATGAAGGAGAAGAGCATGCACTTTTAGCCTCTCTCCCAAATATATAAAGTTACAAACTTTAATAACTAAACAGAAATCAATCTCTAAGCAAAGCATAATTGGAAGTCTCGACTACACGATTAAACAAAGATTACTCCTTGCAATGTGTCAACTACTACAATAATGGGTATCCTTTGTGAAGCTTAGAAAGGTCGACTTAAGAATATGTATCACATGGACAAAACTTTAAATTTGAGGAAAATCTAAAGCTCCAATTTCCCCAAAACAAAGATGACGATCTAAAGGATCAAATGGGGGCATAACCCGCCGTAGCATATCTGAAACCACTATAAGGAGCCAACTTCAGCACTGAAGAATCCATGGGCTAACATCTACGAAAAATGTCGAAATCGTCTGTTTCCTGTTCCTTGGCTCATAAAATGCTACCAGGAATCTTCCGGTGCCTCCGAGCCTACTGAGACACTTGGCGGGCTCGTTACAGACGGGCCAATGTAATTTTTGAAGAAAAATGGACCCGAAGCCTTGGCAACCCCAAAATCCGTGGGCTAACACCCACAAAAAACTACTGAAATTGCATGTTTCCTGTTCCTTGGGACATAAAAAACTACCTGGCGTCATCCGGTGTTATCGAGCCTATTGGGACTCTTGGCGGGCTTGTTATAGACGAGTTGGTTTAATTTTTCAGGAAAAATAGGCCCAGATCTCCGCTAGACTCAAAATCCGTGGGTTAACACCAACAAAACTACCAAATCGCCTACCTCCTTTTCTTTAGCCCATAAAATGTTACCAGGTGCTGTCTGAGCCTACTGAGACTCTTCGCGAGCTCGTTACGGATGGGTTGATGTAATTTTTTGTGAAAAATAGGTGGCTCGGAGCGCTGGCAGCCCCAGCATCTATGGGCTGACACCCGCGAAAAACTATCTAAATCGCCTATTTCCTGTTTCTTAACCCATAAAATGCTATCAGGGATTGTCCAACGCTGTCGATTCTACTGGGACTCTTAGAGGGCTCGTTACGGATGAGTTGGTGTAATTTTTCGGATAGACTAAGACTAGTTTTAGAGTGTGCTTCATAAAATTAATAAAGTACTTTTAACAAAATTTGAAAATTGAAATGCCTATAAATGTTCATTCTTTGCATACTAACACATCTACGCTTGCGAAGCATCATAAATACTACAAGAAGGAGAGGCTTCTGCAAATCAATTAGAGATCTGTGTTGTAAAATATGATTTATTTATTTTTCCTTTCATTTTCATTATGTTGGCTTCGTGACAATTTCTATGTTTTAACGTCAAAAATCTATGATCAAACAAACAGCTTAGATAGTTATCAAACCCATTGTTTTGGCTTTCTATTTATTACTGTAACTGAAAAATAAAATCTACTAACCATAAAAAAAATGTGAAGCAAAAACATCGACTCTAGGACACTGGAAGAACTGAAATGCCTATATAAACAAATATCCTTAATAACTTAATTTACTCACAAATTAAATTTCATTAATTTCTTGCAAAATCTTATTGTTTTACAAAATTAAAAATGGTGAAAATGTGAGTTTAGATGCAGTGAACCAAAAATTAGCCTTGTGTCACGGACTAAGTCTAGAAAAAACTAAAGACTCCAAGATATTTCTACATTCTTCTAGATTCTTCTGAGACTTCTCAAGATTTATCTATGTTATTCTGGAGCCTTCTAGGAGCTTTAAGTTCTATCCGCAATATTCTAAAGTTCTCCGGAAACCTCTCCAAGTCTCTAATTTCTTCTCTTTGACTCTAGATTCTTCCCTTCATTTTTATGGAAGATTGGTGGGTCGTGACAGTTGGCTAAGCATTCTTCTCATGGTATATAGTCTTTAATTTCTTTGATAAATATTTTTTCAATTTTTATTCTTAATTTTTGTAAAAATAATTGTAAAGGCAGAAGGAGTAATTGCTGCACCGAAAGCAGCAGTTGTTGTATCAATTGCTTCTGCCATTCCAATGGTAAGATTTTCACATTTCCTACGTTGCTCGAATTTTTCAAAAATGTAAACAGACGCATGTCGGATTTTTCTAAAAGATAGTGTATTTTAAAGAATTTGATACGGATATGACATTGAAAGTACAGAATTCGTGCAACTTAGGTGTACATTTCATTATTTTGTTCAAGATTTAGGGGTGCGTTTAATTTGTACCATGGGATATCAAAAAATATTATTACCAATAATGTCTAAGCATTAGTTAAAAAAAGTGAGATATAATTAAGACTTGAGATAATTATGAAGTAAGAATGATTTTCGTGTAATTTCACATGTTAGGTCTAGAGAGGACAAAATGTGAGCAGATGTTATTTTAATCCCTGAAATATAAAGAAGTTGTAAATGTTCACTGATCACTACAGGAAAAAATATTTTTCAGAAAATTTTTGTTCGACGTAAATGTTCTTTACTTGTAATATTTGAAATATTGATGAAATTAATTAATGTGCAGGATGCTTTTTGCAAGATGTCACCATGGGCCTGAAGCTATCTAAATCCGATTGCTAAAGCCCTTATTGTCTCCACAGTTGCTGGAATGACATATTTTGTTGTAGCTGACAAGACTGTTCTCAAAACAGCAAGGAAAAACTCATTCAAACAAGAATACATTAAGGATCAAAAGTGAACTAATTAAGTATTTACTAGGGAAAATAGAGTACTCAAAAAAATGTAACTCTGTCTATGTATTACCAACATCATCATCGACATATATTGTAGTGTGAAAAATTAATGAAAATTGACTTTTCTCGAGTTGATTTTTCATACGATCACTAAATTAATAGTTTTTTTTTTTTGTATCTGAGGAAGTTACTGAATTTTATTTTGTAACATAGAAGCCACTTTTAATCTTTCACTAAGGGTAGTTATTTGAGAAAGCCACTCAATTTTTGAGATTATCACAACAACTTTAGCGACTATGAGCATAATGACATAGTTAAGTGGCTAAATATTTTGCTACAAAAATATATATATATATTGACACTAAATGTCTTTTTTATTTTAGTGTAGTTATTTCATAAAGTCCCTTCAAATATGTATTTATTTTGACACCTTCCATTTCCAATCCAAAACAATCGTAACCTATTCTACCAAATAAATGTACACATATAATATAAACTCACTACAATTTAATTCTTCTTGGCTAACATGAAGCAAGCCTCTGCAATTTTGTTATCTCCTTGTTGAATGGCCTAGTCTCTTTGATTGGAATAGATAGTTCAATTTCTTCCTTTAGAACTGTATTTGAGAATTTCTTACCTCATACGACTCAACAGATAATTATTTTGGTGTCCCATTTTGATCTATACCATATCTAATAAAATCAAATCGAATTTCTCATAAATCTATCTCAATTTTAGAATTAACCAAAAGAAAAATAGGTTAATTACATGAGTTTCAAACTGAGGTGGCTAGACATTATTTAACATTGAAGAATTTCCTAAATAAGAATTCAAGAAGTTCTGCCAAATTGTGATATTGGAATTAATTGAATATACCTAATCTTTTAAAATGAAATTTGGGAAAAAAAAAAGATTTCGCTGGACCCTTTTCCATTATATCGATGTATTTTTTTTCCATATAAATACATTTGTAAAAATAGAATTCCAGCTTAGTTTAGTAAAATATTTATAACTTTTTTAATAGAAATGGTCAGATGATAAAAGGTCTGAAAAGTTGAAAATTATACACAAAGATTATTAATTTAATAGCTATTGAATATATTCATTCAATAAATATAAAACCATAAACATGGTCACTTAATATTATGTCCAGATTATGATACTTCCTTTTTTAACTTTATATATTACTTAACTTAAACTTTAAGGACCAAATATATTCCAAATTTTTTAGGATCAAGAAATTTTATCGACGGCAACTTACTAGTATATGTACAATTAAATAAGCAATTATAGGGTGTTACACTAACAAAAATAACTTTCATTATTTTGAAATAGAAAATCTTCTCGTCATTACAATTAAAAAGTCACTCAACCAATTATATTCAAGTAATATTTCTGATGGATATTGCTTGACGTGGAAATTTTTAAAGCTTAAATTTACAAAATAAAGGCTATCCATTTTAACTGACCATTTCATAATTGACCCACTCTACTCGGCTAAACTGCTGAAGTTAAATTGGTTAAATAACTAGTGTAAAGGGAGCGAGCTTTAAAAAACAGTAAGGGGAGCCTTTTGTTAAATTAAATGAATTGCTCATATCATTTAAGGATATCATTTAAGGATGTGGTGCAATGGATGAGGTTATTTCTCTCTTCATAAGAGGTCTCGAATTCGAGCTTTGGATACAGAAAATTCCTTGCCAGGGAGTCTTTCCGACAAATGGATCCTACACAGCGTGAATCCAAATTGGTCTGACTCCAATATTGACATCGAACACAATATGTCAGATGAGAAAAAAAAAGAGTTGGTTATAACTTGTAGAGTTGGGACACGATACCATACCTTGACACAAAACATGACTCGTTGGTCAAGGTTTGGAGTGTTAGGGTTAAATTTTAGGTTAAAGTCGAGAGTCGAATTGCAAATAGGCATCCATATCGAGAGTCGAATTTAGAGTCGAATTTTGAATTGAGGTTGAATCTAGGATAGTGGGTATCAATCCAATCATGAGTCGGGTTTAGAATCTAGGTAGGGAGTCGAGTCTGGCATCGAGAGCCAAAAGTTAGGTTTGGGGTTGAGATCAAAAGTAGGGCTCTAAGTTGGGAGTTGAATCTCATGTTTGGGACGAAATGGAAAGTCGAATCCCAAACCGGGATTTTTCACCATATATTACATATGGTTAGGATTTTACAAAGAGAAAAATGTTACGTGGATCTTCTTTGTTTGAGCCTTTGATGGGATATATCGATGAATTATGTTTTTATAGTTGGGTCCAATATTAATGCGTGCAATTACGAGGCTTTTTTCCTAATTTGTAATAATAGTATTCTTCACATTTTAGTGTTTTGGTTTTGTTTTAATATAAATCAGTTGAAAAGCTTATTAAATCTCGGAAAATACATTTATAACAAGTAAAATATTCTTAAAGACACTTTTGGTGAGTTTTGTGGATTGTATTTAATCGTGGAGCTAGAATTTTGTTTAAGAAAGTTCAAAATTATAAAAAATAGACATGCGAACTAACCAAACGGTTTTCGACATCTACTGTACATATATAAAAAATTTATCTTTACCATATATAAATTAGTATTAGTTTTCGTCGAAGAAAGTTTAGATGAACCTCATATTTACGATATGGCTCTGCTACTGGTTGTATCCCTGTACCCCTATATTGAATTTCTCTTAGAATATCTTTTGGGAAGATTATTTATGTATGAGTTCAATTTTCCGCTTTATTTTCAGTTGATGGGATATTTAAGACTTATGTTTTTTGCTTTGTGAGAGGTTTAACCTAGATTAAGAGTGTTTAAAAAATATATCATAGAAAATATACATTGACTATATAATGTAGATTACTTATACATGAGCTATACACTGAATATACATTATGATACATGTAACACTTAAAAACTGAATATAACTTGACTATATATAAAATATATAGTGACTATATATATAGTAAATGACCATTTCTGTTAATAATTACTTTGGTCGAATCACCATCTAATGTAATTGTTCTTATCCATTATTAATTCGTTGCTAAATAAAATTAATGATAACTTTTATGTCGCTAAATTTATTTATTTTTAGTATTGTCTTTATTAGTGAGAGTAGGCCCAATTTGACTCAACTTTGAGTAGAATAGTCTTCAAAATATCTTCTTTTCTTTTTTTTTTTGGTAATAAAGATAATAATATTAGGATTAGCTAGGCATGGTAGCACGATTACAGAGTAGTTTCCCTGGGGGCCTGTTTGAGCACTTGACCCTTAAGTTACAACCCAAAATAGACCGTTTATACCAAGTTCCAAAATAGTTCACTCAGAATAATTTTATCATATTGTTTGGTGGGGATAGCATAAAACATGGTTGTTCTCTTATGTCCCTCACTGCTTCTTTTCTTAGAGCATCTGCGAGTTGATTTTGTTCTCTAAAGACGTGTTTCAGTGCTATCCTCCCCATGGTCTCCATTAAAGATATGCACTAATGTAAAATGTTAGCATGTATCACGTTGTCTTTACTAAACATCTGTACAACATCTAAGGGGTCCACATTAACCTCAAGGGTAAAAGTGTGGTGGGTTATTGCCATGTTAAGGCCAATTTTTAAGGTTTGAAGCTCAAGATAGATGGGATCTTGGTTAGGGAAAGAGCAGGTAAAGCCAACAATCCAGTCACCATTATGGTTTTTTATGACCCCTCCCAATCCACTATTGCTATCTTTGCTACCCGAGATCCCATCACAATTGAGCTTATAAGTGCCTCTAGGAGGGGGATTCCATTGAATAATAGTATGAGTTCTTTCTCGTACCATAATTTTGGTCTGAGTTTTGTTGAAGATAAACTAGGCCTCTGCGGCTTGCTGGTAGATTGAGGTGAAGGAGATGTCTTCTTTTTTGTTATTAAAGAGACTGTTGTTCCTTTGGATCCAAATGTGCCAAAAGCATTGAGGTAGAATTGCATCTCAATAAACCCATTTATCGTATGGTTTATTCCTAAAGGCCTTCCAAAGCTTTACCAGGTTGGCAACATGAAGTTGGTTTCCATGGGAAGGGTTTAGGTGGGTGCTTCTGTTGATAAAGGTGTTCTAAAGCTCTTGAATAGGATAACAACCAAAGAAGATATGATTAACATCTTCGGGAAATTGTTTGCAATTCTGATAGAAAGAAGAAATGCCCATTCTGAGCCTATGGAGGTACAAATTTGTCTTGAGTCACCAATGGTGTGTGAGCCAGAGGAGATGCTTAATTTTGTTAGGACATCTAATTTTTTTGATCCAATTGAACTCTTTAGGATGAGAAATTAGGGTATAAGCAAGGAAGGGGGTGAAAGAGGTGGTAGGCAGATTTAAGGGTTAGGATTTTAGTGCAAGTGTATTGCAAGAAGAGTTTGTCCTCTATGTGAACATCAGGGTATAATCATATGGAATTTATCTCCATCTTGGTGTTGCTGGGGATATCGAAAGAGAGATCATTTGAGGTCCCATTGATTGTTTTTCTAGATTTGATTCAAGGTGAGATTCTCTTTCTTTTTTAGGAGAGGTCCTTGGATGAGGCTTCTGATTATCCCCTTATTTGGGATCCACTTCTCATGGAGAACGTTAATTTGGTTTCTCTTGAAGGGTGTCCATCTATGCCTAGGCTTACTAGCTTCCCAACCATCCTTTATGATTTTCCATGTTCTTGAAATAGTGTTAGTCCTCCAAGTACCATTTGGTTTGTGGTACTTTGAGAGGAGGAGCTTTCCCCAAAGATGACTTTCTTTATTCGTGAAAAGTCTGCAAGCCAATTCAAAGTGAAGAGCTCTATTTCTGGTAGTAGTGTTAAGAATTCCAAGGCCACCCTCAGATTTTGGTTAGTGACAGACTTCCAATTAAGTAGGTGGATTTTACTCTGTTCCTTGGTATCACCCCAGATAAAGTTTCTAAGGATTTTATCCATGTGGATAGCAGAGTCGGCAGGGAGGTTAATGTATTGCATGATGTGGGAGGGTATACTACTGAGAGTAGCCTTGGCAAGAGTGGCTCTACCTGCTAGATTGAGAAGATTGGTTTTTCATTCCACCATCCAATTTCTCATGTTGTCCTACATGAATTGGAAGTCTTTGGACACAGGTATTTTATGGAATATAGGGAAATCAAGGTATTTCCCAAAGGTTGCACAGGGCTCAATGTTAAGGATTTGGGAATACTTGTTAGCAAAGGTCATTTGACAGTTGGCCCAGAAAAGACTTTGGACTTGCCATAGTTGATTTTTCTGTCAGGACATGGAGCAAAAGTGGTTGAGAGTGGAGAGGATGGTGGTACAGCTACCAAGGTCAGCCCTGGCAAAGAGCACAAGATCATCAACAAAAAAGAGATGGGAGAGTTTTGGACCCCCTATGAGACATTTTAATGGGGTTCCAAAGCTTTTGATCTACCTCTTGTTGGATCATTTTGGACAATCTTTCAAGGAAGAGGAAGAAGAGGTAAGGAGAAATAAGATCACCCTGTCTAATACCTCTTGTTGATTGAAAATAGTTGGTAGGTTCTCCGTTGACTAGAATGGATATGGAGGAGCCACTGACACAAGACATGATCAAGTTAGTGAGGCCCCAGGAAAGTTAAAATAGTGAAGGGTATCCCGAGTGTAGGACTATTTATTGCGATCAAGGGCTTTCTCAAGATCAATCTTTATAGCCATATTAGCCTTCTTCCCTCTCATTTTTCCTTAGTGGATGATATATTCTTGGACGATTATGGCAATATTAGAAGCCCTTCTCTTAGACATGAAGCTAGCTTTGGAGGGGTTGATGATTGACTCAAGCCAGGGTTTCATTCTTTGCACAATGATTTTTGTAATGAGTTTATAAGTCGTATTACACAGTCCTATAGGTCTGAATTCTTGAAGAGATATGGCATTGATTTTCTTAGGAATTAGGTAGTGATAGATAGTGTTCATGGAGGGGAGCATGGAGTACTTTTCAAAAACTTTGTGGCAGAAGAGAGTGGTGGCTGCTCCTACGAAGTCCTAGTATTTTTGAAAAAATATGGGATGCAGCCCATCAGGCCACGAGGCTTTGAGGGGCCCAAAGGATTTCAAGGGTGTACGAATTTCAAAGTCATTTAGTCTTTGATCAAGGCAAGCAGTCATATCTTTGAGGGGTGATTATTATGGTGAGTCATATATGTGGAGAGGAGAGGGGAAGAGGAGAGTCTTGTGGAGTAAAAGTTAGAGAAGTAGTCTAGGATATGAGATTGAATATCCTGATTTTCTGTGAGGGTATTGCCATTCTCATCCACGAGGGAAAGGATTCTATGCTTTCTGCTTCTAATGATGGTGGAAAATTGGAAAAAATTTGTGTTGGCATCCCTATCTTTCAGCTAGTTGATCCTGGATTTAGTTTTTCAGAAAGCTTCCTCAAGCTTGAGGAGATTTGAGTACTCAGATTGGAGCTCATTTTCCAGGTTTTTGAGGAAGATATTGTGGGTATAATTAGGGGAGTTTTGGACCCCTCTGAGTCTAGCCAAGGTCTGCTTGAGTTTATGGAAGATGTTGCCGAAAATTTCTTGAAACCCAGGTCCACTATACCACATTGGACCAAGCACTGTTTAAAGTGGTAGGTCTGATTGTTATTTAATATTCTCCCACCAAATTTCTCAGTACTCTTAAGTATTTCATTAAAGTCTCCTCCTATACACCACTCCCCTAGAACAAAGTTGGATAGATTACACAACTAGTCCCATGAGATGATCTAGTTTTGGGGTCGGGCCTGGCATAAATAGCGATAAAGAACCAGGGAGTGGAGGTGGGACTAACCTAATCCCAAGAAGGCTTTTGTTTTTTCTCTTTGTAGGTTCTTTTGGTATGCAAAAAAAATTAAATTATATATAAATAATATAATTTTTTTTTGTAAAATGATGTTTGGATGACGGACTCCACAATATTTTCAATTTTTAAAGTCATCTGCCACTTTACGGAACCTCTAAAGTTTTATAACCATAAATAGGAATTTCACAGTGTATCGGTAAGTTGAAGAAAACTTTAACTTGCAATTTGGCAGTAAAGCTTAAGATTATTGAAAGGTATACCCTATTTAGATTATTTCATGTAACAGTTTAATTTTGCACTTCTAGAAGTCGCTTAATTAGTGAAGTTCTAATTAATTTTCTTCTTAAAATGTTACTAATACTAATTAGTTTAAAACTCCATAGATAGAGAAAAATATATAGGGAATGATCCTAATTAATTAGTAGTAGTGGAGATAATACTATACAAGAGCACAACTCGTGATATGTGAACTGTACGTATTATACATATTCAAATTATCTTGCACAGACAAAGTTTTAATAACCGTAGCAGACTAGTTAGGAGATTTCTAGATCATCTAAAAATGAGTTAATGGAAATTTTGAGGGTTGCATCGTGTTAATTTCTCAGTGGAAAAATTATAAATATCGTGTTCAATTTAATCCCCTTTTTGTCATATCTGGTTTGTTCTTACTTACGGGTTTTGTGACGAGGGTGTCCAGGAAACAGCCTCTCTACT